>SKCR01024288.1:0-136824 GCA_019454045.1 Zanthoxylum bungeanum
AATGATTAAACCTTGGGGACTGATACTGTCTCATATCATTCTCAGTCCAGGAACTAATCATAGGGACCTCTCTTCATTTATATCTCTGGTGATCTAATCACAAACGAGAGAGTGCAATTTCCTTATTACATAGTTAATTTGCTACAACAACACAATGATCTGTGCAAATAGTGACGCTATGGGTCATATTATCCAACAACAGTATCAATCCATAAAGGTTTAATCATTAAAATTCATAGTCGTAGTATTATCGAGATTGGACATCGATAATGCGGAATAGACTGGTATTACACTTGTGCGCATTGTGGGAGCATAACCGCATAGTTCTCATATATTTGGGTATATGGTACTCCATGCAAGTATAATAGGAGGTTGTGTTTACCGATGGTACAGAAACAGCTTCGCTCTGGATAGACCCCTCGGAATTCCATTGGCAGTATGACTATGTGTCTATGGAAGTCTGAATCAGGGTAGGTTTATTTGGTCTTAACTTGAGACTTACACCGCTAATACTTGCGACAATCAATATACTTTCGTTTTGGTCGTCCATGGCTTTAACAGGTTCGGTGTATGCCTCTTCTGGGTATATTGAGAATCGTAGTGTATTGGCTGTGATGTATGTTGGGGTTGGTGCTCAGAGCGCCATTTCCCGGTTGTATTTCTTTTGAATACTTCTGTAAAACATTATTATTAAGAATAATATATGCAGTTTCTATAATATAATCTATCTTATTAAATGGTAAAGACGTAATGACCTTAGAATGATTAGTCATGGTACTGTTGCAAAAGCGTCGCAACTGACATTGAGTAGTATCATGACGTTGTCATTCTCAGATGTTCCTGGTCAAGGTTTACACTACTTGGTCAGTATAGTAAACCCGTTTAGACCAGTACATGTCGTATATCGGAATATATGATTCCAATGGTTTCTCAATGAACCATTAATCTTGGTGACTAGTATAGACGTGTAGGTGTTTATAGCGGATAAACACTTAACGACTCACCGAAGATTCTTAATGGATGGTACACCAGCGTCAATAAGAATCTTCTCGGGTTGAGTAGCACTTGTGATTCTTAGACTTGAGATGCCATTGTGGGCACATGAGACATCTTCTACACTTAGATGGCAGCCACGTCACCGATCTATTTAGATCAGACCTCCGCCTATTCGTTGGGTGTAGATAGATCCTCAGGGTGTCCTATATGTATCAAGATAGGATCCGTCAGTTCTGTGTATCAGAGCATAGGTAGTCCATATGATTAGCAATCAGATAAAACCATGGGCCCGTGGTAAAGTTTAGAAGCTAGTTCTAAACATTCTTTTAGAGATTGCTAATAGAATAGTCGACTGGATAATCCCCATAGAGATTTGACGTTCACATCTATATCTCAGGGATTTATCCGGATACCTGTGACGGAGGAATTATACATTTTCCATGACCTCGACCTGTATGGTTCAGCGAGATTATCTGTGATCGTCATAATCTACGGGTGGATAGATTATGGACATGAAATTAGATTTCGTGACGGATATACCTGAATCTAGAGAGTCTCAATAATGAAACATACTTGTAGAGCACTAGAGCAACATTAATAAATAATATTGATTATTTATAAAGTCGTTTAAGGGATTAAACGCAAGATACGTGCTAAAGGGACCCGATAGTCATTACCTAATTATTGTGTATTTATATTTAATACTTGATTAATTTAAATACACATTAATTAATAGTCAAAATGAGATATTTGACTTATATCCTAAATGAATATATGTTTTTGATATTTAATGTAAATATTATACATATATTAATATATTTGTATTTGATTAATTAATTAATTATTTAATTGTTAAATGATTAAATTAATTAAAATATAAATATCTTACATTAGGATATTTGATGTAAATGATATTAGTTGCCTTTGTTGACTTAATTAAAATATCTAATAAAGTGGTTTTTGGATATTTAACCAAGTTGACTAAATTAAAGTGAAATGAAAATGAAATTACAAGACTTGTATTTGGCTAGGTGATTTTCGGCCAAGGCATAATTGATACAAGTATATATTGTTTTTCATTTCATTTTATTCTATAAACCTAATACACTTTACAAAGACAAACTCCATTGAAGAAACAAAAAGGAAGATTGAGAAAAGAAAGACAAAATCAAAGAAAGCTTGGATTTTAGTAAGTTTCTTCAACTTACTATTAGAAAGGAAAATGTTCCTTAGGATCTAGGCTTTAACATATGATGTTCTTAGGTTATTTCTTTCTTTATTCTTTGTGTTTTTTTTTATGGAAGTTTTGATGGAAGTGTTGAGCATGTGTGATGAAAGAAGATTGTGACTATTGTAGTTGTAAGCTTTCTTTTAAGGTTTTGGAAACCATGTTGCTAATCTAGAGTTATTGACCCACTATTAAATGATCTAGATTTGATCTTGAGTTGTTTCATTGTGTTGAGACTTGGATTGGATGGAAGAATGATGATTAAAGTAATTGATTTAAACTATTTGGTCTAATTTGTCCAATTTGAGGAAATTGAAAAATTAGGGTTCATGACCAATTCCAAATTTGGGGCTTTTCATTTAGGTTGTGTATTTGGATGTGTATATGATGCATATAAATTTTAATGATGATTGGATTACATCTTGATGTGTTTTGATGCATGAAATGTCAAAATGCACAAACCCCCCCTTTGGAGGCTCTCGGCCAAATAGCTTAATTTTGGGGATTTGGTTGCTTTGGTGTTTTGATGTTTTGAACATGCTAAGTTCATCTTAGAAATGATTTAGAATCATTCAAAATTGATTTTATCAATTTCGGATTAAAATGGACAAAAATACCAAGTAAGGGTAATTTGGTAAATTCACTAAATATGATTTATTGAATTTATTTTCATAATTTATTATTGGAATATTAAATAAATATGTTTATTTAATTAATCCGAGAAAAATTTTTGAAATCGGAAAATAGGATTTTCCACCGTTTCCGCTGCATTATCCGGATTAGCCCCTAAAAACCCCTACAAAATAGTACCAGAGCGAGTCTGATTCTAGGCCCCCTAAAATGATTAGCTTTAATTAAATCAATGTTTAATCATGTTTTCTTGACTTTATACATGCCTATATAATCTAATTTGGTTAGATTTAGGGTGTATGACACTTAGCGGAAAATCCATAATTAATAAGGTTTTAATGTAATTATGTATTTGATGCATGTTATGTGTTCCGTCTTGTCAATACGGTTTATGAATAATTCTCTGTGACTACATCCGAGACCGTGCCTCTGCTGTGAGGGTGTAGCCGATAGAGATTTATTTATACCGGATGTATATCAGATACTAGGTAAATTCAAGTAAAAGCGGAATTCTGAACGTGCCCTAGCTGTCAGGATTACGTAAGTAACTTGAGTTTATCATTGACAAGTTTAACCTTGGTACGTCTCCTTGTGGGCCTTCCTTCGCAGCGACAACGAGAAACGACCAGGACCGGAAACCCATGAGTCATTAGAGAATGATTGACAAATGAGTTGTCTACCTGATGAATATACGTAGGCGAGACCGTGCCTCTGCTGTGAGCCGAAATATATTCACGGGATCCACCTTTCACTATTAGTATTTAATTTAATTATTAAATCTTTGTATTCTCTTGGGATTACAGTATTGCATGATTTAGTGGGAGAGGCATTTTTATATTAAAAAAATCCATGATCTAGTTTATGCTTTTGATATTATATGAAACTGCTTATTTTCTGCTAACCGTTTTTCGTGATCTATATGATAGATTAGCGATGGCGGCACAATCCACAAATCAGTTTATGCGTATGTTTGATGCGAACAAACTGAAAGGCGCTGAGAACTTCGCTGACTGGGAATTGGATTTGAGGATTGTCCTCGATTCAGAAAAGCTGGGATATGTTCTTGAGGGTCTGTTGCCCCTTGCTGTGGGTGCGGATGCTTCAGAGGAGGAACGCCAAGTTTTTGAAACTTGGAAGGATGATGATTTAAGGTTAAATCGTACATCCTTAGTTCACTGTCTCCGAAACTCAAGCAACAGTACTATGGTATGCTAGATTCTTATAGTATGATGACGCGATTGAGACAATCGTTTGAGAACCAAGAACAAGTGATTGTTCACAAAGTCGCCAGTGAATTGTTCCATGCGCGTCTGGATGAGGGGCAAAATGTTAGCCCACATGTTCTTCAGATGATTGATTTGATCGATCAATTGAGGCAACATAATCTCATCTTGAATGACGTTCTCGGTAGGAGTGTCATTCTTGGTTCACTTCCAGCTTCATTTCGCCAGTTCGTGATGTACTTCATCATGAACGGGACTGTCTGTACCTACCAGGAGCTACATATGATGTTGCTCACGGCATAAGAGGATCTTAAGAAGGGAGTACCGACTCACCCACCTAGATCTACTTCTCTCTCTGCTTCTTCCCAAGGATGGTCCAAGTGAAAGAAGAAGAAAGGGAAGAAGAAGAAGGCTTTCGGTCCTCAACAGCAGGCGAAGATTGCTAAGCCCAAGAGGGCTTCTGAAGACAAATGCCACCACTGCGGCAAAGTCGGGCATTGGAAAAGAAACTGTCTTGATTACATCGCCCAGCTGAGGAGAGACAGAGCATCTACATCAGGTACTTTTTTTTTTCCAGTTATTGATTTATCTTTGGCTTGTGAAGCCGTTACATCCAACTGGATTTTAGATTCTGCTTGTCCCATTCACATTTGCAATTCGTTGCAGGTGCTGAAAGAAAATAGGAGGCTGAAGCCCGGGGAGATGCAATTGCGGTTCGGGAGTGGAGACTATTTGGATGCAGTTGCAGTGGGAGTATGCGAGATCTCATTGCCGAATGGGACACTTTTGTTAAATGAATGCCATTTTGTACCTGGATGTGTAGCTAATATTATATCACTTTTTGTATTGGATACAGAAGGCTTTTGTATTAATATTAAGAACAGTTCTTTATATTTATATGATAGTAATAATATTCAGATCCTTTGTTGTCCAAACCAGCATGGTCATTATACATTACAAACTTCAAAAGATATATTAAATATTGGAGTTAATAAACGTAGTTTACCTGTAATTAATAATACTGAACTTTGGCATATGAGACTTGGTCACATTGGTGTTAAATGCCTTACCCAATTGGTTAGGAATGGTTTGATACCAGAACTTACCATTGAATCCTATCCAACTTGTGAATCCTGTATTCAGGGTAAAATGACCAAAGCCCCATTTTCTGGTGTTGGACACCGTGCCATTAACTTTCTGGAACTCGTACATTCTGATGTATGTGGTCCACTAAGTCAAACTGCTCACAGTGGTTATTCGTACTTCGTTACCTTTACCGATGATCTGTCACGGTACGGTTATGTCTATTTGATGAGACATAAATTGGAAACCTTTGAAAAGTTCAAAGAGTTCCGAAATGAAGTAGAAAAACAAACTGGTAAATATATTAAACGCCTTCGATCAGATCGAGGCGGAAAATATATGAGTGGTGAGTTCATGGATTATATGAAGGAGAATGGGATTCTCGCTCAATATACTCCTCTAGGTACTCCACAACACAATGGAGTGTCTGAGAGGAGAAAGGACTTTATTGGATATGGTCCGATCAATGTTGTGTTTCACAGATTTGCCCTATTACTTATGGGGCTACTCTCTCTTAAACGCCACACACTCTTTTGAAGAAGATTCCTTCAAAAGCTGTTCCTACGACTCCGTATCAGATATGGTTCGGTAGGAGACCAAATCTTAATTATATTAAGGTTTGGGGTTGTCCTGCCTATGTCAGGGTGACTCAGCAAGATAAGCTTTCGCCTCGAGGGCAAAAGTTAGGTTTGTCGGATATCCTTCGAATACGGGGATATCTGTTCTATGATACCGAGCATCGAAATGTGTTCGTAGCTCGCTTCGTAAAATTTCTAGAAGTAGAATTTTTGTCAGAAGGTGGTAATCATAGACATGTTGAGCTTGATGAAGTCCAACCTGAAAACAACGAACCAACGGAGGAACCTGAAGTTCAAGTAGATGAAGGACCTTCAACATACACACTCCATAGGTCGGAAGGGGTATCTAAACCTCCTGAACGCTTGTATTTGATACAAGAAAAGAGTCTGGATGTTCTCTTAGTTGAAGAGACAAATCCTTTCACCTATAGAGAATCGATGTTGGACATCGACTTCGTGAAATGGCAAAGTGCCATGAAATCTGAGATAGACTCAATGCATGAGAATCAAGTTTGGGACTTGGTTCCACTTCCCGAATGAATTGTTCCTATCGGTTGTAAATGGGTTTACAAGAAGAAGCGCGGGCCTGACGGTAAGGTTGAAACTTACAAGGCCCGACTGGTAGCAAAAGGTTACACGCAGCGACCTGGCATCGACTACGATGAAAATTTTTCACTAGTAGCAATGCTTAAGTCTATTCGGATTTTGCTTTCTATAGCTGCGTATCATGACTACGAGATTTGGCAAATGGATGTCAAAAAGGCTTTTCTAAATGGATTTCTTGATGAAGAAATCTATATGGAACAGCCGGAAGGTTTTGCGTCCAGCGAAAACTCGGGCATGGTATGTAAGCTTAAGAAGTCCATTTATGGACTTAAACAAGCTTCAAGAAGTTGGAATCTTCGATTCGATGAGATATTAGGTCGTCTGGTTTTCTCAAGAATTCGGAAGAATCCTGTGTGTATCAGAAGGCCAGTGGGAGCATGGTCGTATTTTTAGTCCTATATGTTGATGACATCCTAATCATTGGGAATGATTTAGGTATGTTACAAAGCGTTAAAGCGTACCTCTATAAGAATTTCTCCAAGAAGGACCTGTGAGACGCTTCTTATGTTTTAGGGATAAAACTCTATAGAGATAGACAAATGAGGCTGATTGGGTTATCCCAATCAACGTACATAGATAAGATCTTGGAACGGTATAGTTTTGGTAACTGTAAGACATTAAACATACCGTTCAGACATGGGATTCATCTTTCTAAGAAGATGTGTCCACAAACAGAAGATGAGAAGGTTAAAATTTCTAACCAACCTTATGCTTCGTGTTTGGGTAGAATAATGTATGCCATGTTATGTACGAGGCCTGATATCAGTTTCGCTGTTAGCGTAACTAGTCGATATCAGTCCAATCCAGGTAATGACCATTGGATGGCCATTAAACATATCCTAAAGTATCTTAAAGGTACCAAGGATAAGTTAATAATTTATGGAGGAAACGAACTGCAGGTTAATGGGTATACAGACTCTGATTTCCAATCGGATCCCGATGATAGAAAGTCTACATCTGGATTTGTCTTTACCCTTAACGGAGGTGCAGTTTGTTGGAAGAGTTCCAAACAGGGATCGACAACTGATTCCACCACTGAGGCGGAATATATTACAGCTTCTGAAGCTGCAAAAGAGGCTGTGTGGATAAAGAACTTTATCACAGAATTGGGAGTTGTCCCAAGTATCGAGAATGCGATTTCGTTATACTATGATAATACTGGAGCCATTACGTAAGCAAAGGAACCGAGGGCGCATCAGAAGTCGAAGCATGTGGAACGCAAGTACCACATCATTCGAGAGATCGTGTCACGAGGGGATATTGTCGTGTGCAAGGTACCGAGTGAAGATAATGTAGCAGACCCGCTGACGAAGGCCATACCTCCGAAGCTGTTTGATAAACACGTGGAGTCGATGGGTATTAGATACAATCGATATTGGCACTAGAGCAAGTGGGAGATTTTGTTGGGGTTGGTGCTCAGAGCGCCAATTCCCGGTTGTATTTCTTTTGAATACTTCTGTAAAACATTATTATTATGAATAATATATGCAGTTTCTATAATATAATCTATCTTATTAAATGGTAAAGACGTAATGACCTTAGAATGATTAGTCATGGTACTGTTGCAAAAGCGTCGCAACTGACATTGAGTAGTATCATGACGTTATCATTCTCAGATTGTTCTTGGTCAAGGTTTACACTACTTGGTCAGTATAGTAAACCCGTTTAGACCCGTAATGTCGTATACTGGAATATATGATTCCAATGGTTTCTCAATGAACCATTAATCTTGGAGACTAGTATAGACGTGTAGGTGTTTATAGCGGATAAACACTGAACGACTCACCAAAGATTCTTATGGATGGTACACCAGCTTCAATAAGAATCTTCTCGGGTTGAGTAGCACTTGTGATTCTTAGACTTGAGATGCCATTGTGGGCACATGAGACATCTTCTACACTTAGATGGCAGTCACGTCACCGATCTATTTAGATCAGACCTCCGCCTGTTCGTTGGGTGTAGATAGATCCTCAGGGTGTCCTATGTGTATCAAGATAGGATCCGTCAGTTCTGTGTATCAGAGCATAGGTAGTCAATATGATTAGCAATCAGATAAAACCATGGGCCCGTGGTAAAGTTTAGAAGCTAGTTCTAAACATTCTTTTAGAGATTGCTAATAGAATAGTCGACTGGATAATCCCCATAGAGATTTGACGTTCACATCTAAATCTCTGGGATTTATCCGGATACCTGTGACGGAGGAATTATACATTTGCCATGACCTCGACCTGTATGGTTCAACGAGATTATCCGTGATCGTCATAATCTACGGGTGGATAGATTATGGACATGAAATTAGATTTCGTGACGGATATACCTGAATCTAGAGAGTCTCAATAATGAAACATACTCGTAGAGCACTAGAGCAATATTAATAAATAATATTGATTATTTATAAAGTCGTTTAAGGGATTAAACGCAAGATACGTGCTAAAGGGACCCGATAGTCATTTTCCTAATTATTGTGTATTTACATTTAATACTTGATTAATTTAAATACACATTAATTAATAGTCAAAATGAGATATTTGACTTATATCCTAAATGAATATATGTTTTTGATATTTAATGTAAATATTATACATATATTTAATATATTTGTATTTGATTAATTAATTAATTATTTAATTGTTAAATGATTAAATTAATTAAAATATAAATATCTTACATTAGGATATTTGATGTAAATGATATTAGTTGCCTTTGTTGACTTAATTAAAATATCTAATAAAGTGGTTTTTGGATATTTAACCAAGTTGACTAAATTAAAGTGAAATGAAAATGAAATTACAAGACTTGTATTTGGCTAGTGATTTTCGGCCAAGGCATAATGATACAAGTATATATTGTTTTTCATTTCATTTTATTCTATAAACCTAATACACTTTACAAAGACAACTCCATTGAAGAAACAAAAAGGAAGATTGAGAAAAGAAAGACAAAATCAAAGAAAGCTTGGATTTTAGTAAGTTTCTTCAACTTACTATTAGAAAGGAAAATGTTCCTTAGGATCTAGGCTTTAACATATGATGTTCTTAGGTTATTTCTTTCTTTATTCTTTGTGTTTTTTTTATGGATGTTTGATGGAAGTGTGAGATGTGTGACGAAAGAAGATTGTGACTATTGTAGTTGTAAGCTTTCTTTTAAGGTTTTGGAAACCGTTGTTGCTAATCTAGAGTTATTGACCCACTATTAAATGACCTAGATTTGATCTTGAGTTGTTTCATTGTGTTGAGACTTGGATTGGATGGAAGAATGATGATTAAAGTAATTGATTTAAACTATTTGGTATAATTTGTCCAATTTGAGGAAATTGAAAAATTAGGGTTCATGACCAATTCCATATTTGGGGTTTTTCATTTAGGTGTGTGTATTTGGATGTGTATATGATGCATATAAAGTTTAATGATGATTGGATTACATCTTGATGTGTTTTGATGCATGAAATGTCAAAATGCACAACCCCCCCCCCCCCCCTTTGGAGGCTCTCGGCCAAATAGCTTAATTTTGGGGATTTTGGTTGCTTTGGTGTTTTGATGTTTTGAACATGCTAAGTTCATCTTAGAAATGATTTAGAATCATTCAAAATTTATTTGATCAATTTCGGATTAAAATGGACAAAAATACCAAGTAAGGGTAATTTGGTAAATTCACTCAAATATGATTTATTGAATTTATTTTCATAATTTGATTATTGGAATATTAAAAATATGTTTATTTTATTAATCCGATAAAAAATTTTGAAATCGAAAAAATACTATTTTCCACCGCTTCCGCTGCGTTATCCGGATTAGCCCCTAAAAAACCCTACAATGTCGAGATGGAAGTGTATCACTCCAGTCATAGTGAAGATGATGATCACGTAGGATACGGAACTCGTTCCCTTATATGTTGCAGCTATCGGGATATTATGACTAGGTCATGTTTATCCGATTAAAGAGATTAGTTACCCGAGATCAGATATGTGCTTCGTACGGGGCAGACACATTTCCAGCCCCAGGCCTTGCACGTGACATCCGATGTTGGATCGAAATACGTAATAATACGAATACTACGCCTGATATAGATCACATATTCCAGTAAGAATATTTCTGGAGAATTGGTAGACACGTTGCTTTGCTAGAAGCCAATCATGTCTTGTAAATCGGTAAAAACGTAGTACTAGGTACGTACATGTTCGGATAGTCCGACGATCGGATTTACTGCCAACATATCCGGGGATCTCATCAGTCGCTTCCCGAAGATTCACCGATGACGTATGACTCGCACTTTATTAATCTGGGATTAATTATAAGGGAGAAAATTAATCTAGGATTAATTACAGAGATATTTTATCTGGGATAAATATCAATTAAAGAGAGAGAACGATTAATTTGGAATTAATCAATAAAATAATATATTCCATATATTATACGAAATGGATTTCGACGCGGAATTAAAATTATATTTTAATTCGGGTGAACGAGTTAATTTAGAATTAATTCGTTAGCGACGTGAATAGTAATTTTACTAGGCATAATTTTTTAATTACGTCGCAACGGAAAATTCTTTAATTCAGAATTAGCGAACCCGAGCCCGGGAGTATTTGCAGACGCACTCGTATTTCGAATTCAAGTGTGGCCCACAAGTCACATCACGCATCACATCACATCGCACATCATTCAAGTGATAGATGTCTAGTCACTTTGAGTGATTGACAACCAGTCACTATTCATGAGTGATGTGACTTGTTGGAATGCATTTATTGCATTTTTGCCTCCAAAATTTTCTAAGCTTTTTGGAAAAGCTTTGAATAATTTTTGGTATATGTTTTATTAGGTTTTGGAAACCAAACAAAAAAAACACATCTTTCACTCTCTCTTCTCCTCTCTTGTATTCGGCCAAGGGCCACTTCTCTCTCATTTTTCTTGCCAAATGCCGAGAGAACAAGATGAAGTAAATGGATAATTTATGGCAAGTTTTCCAATGCTAGCACATGAAGGGTCATCCTAAGGTGATAGGGAACTAACTCATGAGCATGGAATCACCACACAAAGCTTGGAGCTTGGAGATTCATCCATGGAGTTGACCGAAAATGGAGGAGCACAAAGGAGCACCAAAGCCGAGAGCTTCAAGGGAGCTTGGAGAATTTTTTTTGTTCCTCAAATCGCAAAACCGATCAATGTAAGTATGATTCTGCTGTACTTCTTGATGTATTCACACATGTTTCTTGCTTGAAATCGATCTCGGGACTAATCTAGAAACCCAACAGAAGGATTCTGATAATTCTGCCACCCTGAAAGGTATATACATTGATCACTCGGGTGGTTACCATTGCATATCAAACATCTCCCTATTGCGTTCTGAAATGATTGGGCAAATGTTGTATTGATTGGTTCTGACATCCTGTGATAATTGTTAGGCTGGACAACAGGCCTCAGAAAATCGGACCGTTGCTCCCTGATTTGGGATGTATCTTAACCTCGTAAAACTCATAATTCCCTTATCACCCAACTAAAATCCATGTCAACCACCTGAAAATTAAATGAAAGAAATAAAAATTACAGATAAAATTAAAGAAAATTAGATACAAGTAAAATAGATAGCTTCAAAATTAATAACTCAAGAAAAATAAGTCACCGGCAACGGCGCCAAAAACTTGACCGGCGTAATCACACGCGTATAACACAAGCGCACATATCGTTCAAGTAGTATAAAAAATAGTCATCCCACGAGGACTTAATTCCTGTTGTTGTTATTAATTGTTGATACTATTTATTTACAGATATTTAATTAAAGGGAGAAGAGAATAAATGATTTTGGTTGGTTGAATGTGGATTTGCTGAGAAATAAAAAAATAAAAATATAAAAGAAAATACTAAGGAAAATAAACAAAGGGCATAAATATCTAGGGACGTGACTCTACATAATATTATTCGAATGATGAATTGATTATCTTATATATCTGTAATAAATCTGTTTGCTAACCTGGAACATGAAGATATGCAAAAGCCTCTGTCGATGGTCAGACACAAATACCCAAATAACCCAATTAATCATATGTCTATGTTAACCATATTACTGTTGGACAATTATGACCCATAGCGTCACTATTTGTACAGATCATGGTGTTCTTGTACAAATTAACTATGTGACAAAGGAGATTTCACTCTTATCATTTATGATTAGATCACCAAGATGTATAAATGATAGGAGGTCCCTATGATTTGTTCCTGGATTGAGAATGATATGAGACAGTATCATTCCACGAAGGATAAATCATTAAATATCCCTATTCAGAGTATTATCAAGATTGGACATCGATAAATACGTAAAAGACTAGTATTAAGCTTGTGAGCGTTGTGAGGGCACAACGACATAGTTCTCATATATTTGGGTATATGATACTCATACAAGTGTAATAGGAGGTTGTGTTTTACCGATGGTACGGGAAACAGCTTTGCTCTGGATAGACCCCCTCGAAATTCCATTGGTAGTATGACTATGTCTATGGAAGTCCGAAATCAGGGTAGGTGTATTTCGTCTTAACCTGAGACTTGCACCACTAATACTTGCGACAATCAATATGATTTGGTTTTGGTCGTCCAGGGCTTTAACCGGTTTCTATGTACGCCTCTTCTGGGTATATCGAGAATCGTAGTGTGTTGGGTGTGATGTCAAGATGGAAGTATCACTCCAGTTATAGTGGAAATGATGGTCACGTAGGATACGAGACTGGTTCTCTTAAAAGCTGCAGCTATCGGGATATTATGACAAGGTCATGTATATCTGATTATAGAGACTAGTTACCAGACATCCGACATGTGTTTCGTACGGGGCAGACACAATTCCAGCCCCAGACCTAGCACATGATCATCCGATACTGGATCGACATACATAATACTACGTATACTACGCCTGATATAGATCACTTATTCCTGTAAGCATGTTTCTGGAGAATTGGGTAGGCATGGCGCTTTGCTAGAAGCCAACCTTGTCTTGTAAATCGGTGTAAATATAGTACTAGGTACTTACGTGTTCGGATAGTCCGACGACCCGATTTACTGCCAACATATCCGGGGATCTCATGGGTCGCTTCCTGAAGATTCGCCGATGACGTATGTGTTGGACAATTATGACCCATAGCGTCACTATTTGTACAGATCATAGTGTTATTGTACAAATTAACTATGTGACAAAGGAGATTGCACTCTTATCATTTGTGATTAGATCACCTAGATGTATAAATGATAGGAGGTCCCTGTGATTTGTTCCTAGATTGAGAATGATATGAGACAGTATCAATCCACGAAGGATAAATCATTAAATATCCCTAGTCAGAGTATTATCGAGATTGGACATCGATTAATACGTAAAAGACTAGTATTACACTTGTGCGCGTTGTGAGGGCACAATGGCATAGTTCTCATATATTTGGGTATAGGATACTTATGCAAGTGTAATAGGAGGTTGTGTTTTACCGATGGTACGGGAAAGAGCTTCGCTCTGGATAGACCCCCTCAGAATTCCATTGGTAGTATGACTATGTGTCTACGGAAGTCCGATATCATGGTAGGAGTATTTGGTCTTAACCTGAGACTTGCACCGATAATGCTTGCGACAATCAATATACTTTGATTGCGGTCGTCCAGGGCTTTAGCAGGTTCTGTGTACGCCTATGCTGGGTATATTGAGAATCGTAGTGTGTTGGGTGTGATGTCAAGACGGAAGTGTCACTCCAGTCATATGGAGTTGATGATCGCGCAGGGATACAGAACTGGTTCTCTAAAAAGGTTGCAACTGTCGGGATAATATGACTTGTCATGATTATCCTATATTAAAGAGACTAGTTGCTCGTAATCCGATATATGCTTTGTACGGGGCAGACACTGTACTAGCCCCAGGCCTTGCATGTGATCATCCGATACTGGACAGAAATACGCAATACTACGTATACTACATCTGATATAGATCGTTTATTCCTGTAAGGATATTTCCGGAGAATTGGGAAGCCATGGCGCTTTGCTAGAAGCCAACCTTGTCTTGTAAATCGGCACAAACGTAGTACTTGGTACTTACGTGTTCGGATAGTCCGACGACTGAATTTGCTGCCAACATATTCGGGGATCTCATGGGTCGCTTCCCAAAGATTCACCGATGACGTATGACTCGCACTTTTAATAATCTGGGATTAATTAGATGAGAGAGAAAATTAATCTGGGATTAATTGCGGAGATATTTTATCTGGGATAAAATATCAATAAAAGAGAGATAACGATTAATTGGAATTAATCGATAAATTAATATATTCGATATATTAAATGAAATTGGATTTCGATGCGGAATTAAAATTAGATTTTAATTCGGGCGAACGAATTAATTTAGAATTATTTCGTTAGCGACGTGAATAGTGACTTCGCTAGGCGTAATCATTTAATTGCGTCGCAACGGAAAATTCATTAATTTGGAATTAGCGAACCCGAGCCTGGTATTATTTGCGAGCGCATTCACATTTCGAATTCGAGTGCGGCACGCAAGTCAAATCAATCGTCAAATCGCTATTCGCATCCAGCTTGACAGCGTCACCTCAAGCGTCAAATCACTTGTCACCTTGAGTGATGTGACTTGACAACTTGACATGAATGATGTGAATAGTGATGTGGTAGTTGGAAGGCATTTAATTGTTATTTGCCTTTGACTTTTGTAATTGAAAAATGGTATATGTTAATTGATTTTGGAAATTAATAAAACCAATACACATTTTTCTTTTCATTCTCTCTCTTTGGTCACGTTTGGGAGCTATTTCTTTCTTCTCTTTGATTCGGCCAACAGGCCAAATTGTTCTTCTGTTTCTGGGAAATGCCGAGAGCAATGGGAAGCAAGTGCTTGATTTTTGTGGTAAAAATCAAGAGAGCTGGAACTCCGAGAGACATGCGAAGGTGATAGGGAAGTCCACCCATGAGCCGAGAATCATTCGTCAAGCTTGGAGCTTGACGAAGACATCCATGGCCGAAACCAGTGAGCTGTGACAGTGCTCACTGTCGAGCAGTCCAATGGGCAGAAGTTTAGTTTTTTCGTTGCCGCGTCGCTCAACCGATCGATGTGAGTATTCCGTGACTTTCTCGATTGTGTTCACACATGTTCATGCTTGTTTATTGATCCTTGGGACCCTAGTAAAACCAACAATGGTATCAGAGCAAGGAAAAGCATGAAACGAACTTAAGGTTAAAATTTGGGTAAATTGATTTTGAGCATGAATTAATTAAATTGTTTGATTGAATATGCTTAATTGATGTTGAATTGAAGATTGATTGGATCAATTTCAAGAAATTATGATTGGATCATTTTCCCCAAATTATTGTGTTGGCCGAATGGTTGAGCCCTATAATGTCTTGGGATTTTTGATTTTTGATCATTGGATGTGTTGGAAATCATTCGGGAATATGATTTAATGCCGATTGTGGAATTAATTGGATTGAATTCGAATCGGACATAAAATCCCCAATATTGCCGAGACATATAGAAGCATGAACGGGTTTGATTTTTGATGAAATTGTGTTGGACACTATTTGATGTAGAAAAACATGATTAGTTGTATAAATTGATGATTTGGAAATATTGATTTATGTGAAAAATTATGCAATGCACTCTAGAATTAATTAAATTGTGAAATTGGGTTGTTGTGATTTAATTGATTTGGGCCTATTTTGTGAAATTGCGCTTGAAAGTTGTTATTGGGCTTATTGGGCTTGGTTGTACCAAGTTGGGTTAAGGCAAATTGGATTGGATCCAATTGGGCCCAAAACCATAAAGCCCAAATGCGACTTAATCGACCTTTAAAGTTTAATTGGGCCTAATGGGCCTAAATTGATTTCTAGGCTTATGGGGTAATTCCCGGATTGGACTTTGGTTATCGGTTTGACCCGAGTTGACCAAAAGTCCACGCCTTGAGAAATTAATTAAAAGCCCATTGGACTTTAATTAAATTGACGTTGGACGTTAAACGGGCTTTGAGACCCGTAACGATTAAATTTGGAATTTAAGTCGTAAAAGGTTTATTATTAAAGTGTAGTATTTAATTTGGAATTAAATAATGAATTAGAATTAAATACAAATTGAATGGGATTTAATTGTGTAGTTTAATTTAATTCAAGAATTCGTACTTTGAGTACTTATTCGCAAAACGAGTTTGACTCGAGCAAAATCAAATCGTTGTTTGAACATTGGATGGTCACTAATTATTAGATTAATTAATTTGATTAGATTGATTGATAACATGCTTGTGTGAATACATGATTGCGATGCATGAATAATGTATATCGGATGGATATTAGATGGGTGGGACAATTTTAGAAATTGTTGTGATAAATTTGATTTATTAATTGGACCTGCGTGTCCAACCTTATTACCTCCTTATTCTTTGTATTCTCTTCTCACCTATTCCCCTCAATGTAAATGAGGTTTCTTTAGAAGTGTAGTGTAACGGGTAGAAGAAATATTTGTGCTAGCGGGAGAGAGAAAGAGAGAGATTTGATCTAGGATCATTGTGTAAAGTATCCATCCGCATATCATTATTATTTTATTCATATGCGCTTTATTATGTGTTTAGAATGCATGGTTAAGGGTGTATGATGATGAGACCTTAACAAAGATAATAAATTGGTTGCCAATTTGCACGCGAAAAACCCTCAAACAATATTAAGCGTCTTTCTTTCCATTGAGTGATTCTTACTCAAGATCCGAGACTGGCATTGGCTTGTTGGCCAAAGTCAAGGCCTTTGTCCGTCGAGGATGTGTTTGAATCACGAAGGATTTATTCAATATTGGTGTCTTGTCCAGTTGTGGTTTGTTGGCCAAAGTCAAGACCACTACTTGTCCATCGACATTGATTACGAAGCTTTCCATGGTCAATGGGTCGCGCTTAACTGGAATCACTAAGTTTGTTGTGCCAAAGCCAAGGCTTAGTTGGTTCAGAGGAGAAAGGTTAGGTAATACATTGGATGTATTGGCATATATAAGATATATGTTTCAGACTTGGATGTCCCCCTACTGGATCTAGGAATTGGATTGGATCCAATTGATCTTAGAGATCTACCTAGTTAATTATCATACAATTTGTTGGCCAAAATCAAGATTGTGTGATATTTAACGGGATCCTAACCCACTAGGAAACACAGTTTCCCGAGTACTCGACAGAGGGTTAGAGGCTCGTCGAAAAATAGTGGGAGGCAAGAATTGAATTTGCAATATTCGTTTAATTACTTGTCATACGCACTCAAAAAAATATCATTCGTCAAATAAATTAAATGTTAGTTGGACTAATATTTAAATGTTGTTTTAATAAATAGTTGGACTATATTCAAACTATTCATTTATAGTTGATTTTATAATTGGATTATAGTAATCAATATAATTGATTTTAATCTATTAAATTATAGTTGATTAAATAGTTGGACTATTGTAATCATTATAATAAATAGTACCGAAATCGTTGATTAAATAGTTGGACTATTAAAATCAAGATATAATTGAAAGATTAGCATTTAAAACATAATCCTAGGGAAAATGTATTTAAATGGTTTAATTTTCAAATTGGGAATAAAATTTCAGGACGGTCCTGGAAACTAATAAGTTACTTTATTTGATAAAATAACATATTAAGCCTAAAGCCCAGAGTTAAGCAAATAATAGAGCATAATCTTTGGAAGATTTATGTGATGATAACTTTAGTGCTTAATCCATTTAACTTGTCGCAGTAAACTCCTTAATTTCTGAATCAGAACTAATGATTAGATCCTTAAAGTATGATAAAGAAATTGAAGGATCTTCATCAATCTATATTTAGATTTTAGAAGTACTAAATTGCAATAGTAAACTCTTGGAGAGTTAATGACTATTCTCTAGGAGATAAAGTCAAATTTTGCAATTAGGCAAGTAGCGCAAGGCGCACTTTACTTCGATATTATGGAAGGCCAAGGCTTGGCCAAAGGCTTCTGGAGTGTGAAAAGGGGCAAAGGCAAAATCATTATAATCTTCTAGGAAGATAAATGACATATCCCAAAATGTCTGCTTAATTGTGGCAAACGGGATCGCGGAAGCGTGACTGCCGTTTGGACATGGCAGACATGAAGGAATTGAAGAACGGGCAAGGCTCTGACTTCAAATATGTTTGTCAACATTATGTTCACTACTAGTATTAAAATTAGATTTTAGATACTTAGTGTGATACATAAAAATATGCATTGATGTTCAGAATCTGCTATGAGCAAGAAACTGACCTCAATTGAGATTTATCTGCAAATCAAGAAACGGGATGAAAATCGATGTTTTAACTGTAGATACCTAAATTTAGGAACTACTTTCGGGTGTGTATCTAAATTTAGAAACTACTATAATGTAACTAGTTTGACTAGGAACATTATCTTTATATCAGTGTATTATCCGTTGCGGATATACCTTTATATTCTAGAATACTAAAGTGTTTCATTATATAAAGATGATATTGAGATATACACATTAGATGTGAATAACATCATTTATATTTTGAATATAAATAAAAATCTCAAACATATAACGTCACAAACAAATAGCTCAAACTGATTTGATAAGATGAAACTTAATTGTGGCATTGTTGTCTGCGACACAATTAAACAAGAATCGTATGTCCACTCTTTCGGAGAGTGGGTACTAGGACACATTTGATTCCAATCAAATAAAGTCTACGAATCTAGTTTTTTGGGCAAAGTGCTTAAAACACTATTTACTTGGTAAAAGTGTAAATGCCACTGATCTATTAGCCCTAGTTCATAGTGAAGCAAGTGGGCCCATGTCTAGCTAGGCTAGAGGTGGATATGAATATTTCGTGACCTTTACGGATGTGGCATCGTATTATGGTTATGTGTTTCTTTTGAAGAACACAAATCAGAAACTTTAAAGTTTCGACACGAAATAGACAAACAGATCGGCTAAAGTATTAAACTGTCACGGTAAGACCGTAATGGAAAATACTTAACCAATATGTTTCTTATATATTTGAAAGATTATAGTATTCTTTCAAATGAGGACTCCTCCCGGAACACGTCATTATGATGGTGTGTCCGAACCGAGTAACCG
Organism: Zanthoxylum bungeanum; assembly: GCA_019454045.1. Taxonomy (NCBI): domain Eukaryota; kingdom Viridiplantae; phylum Streptophyta; class Magnoliopsida; order Sapindales; family Rutaceae; genus Zanthoxylum; species Zanthoxylum bungeanum. The sequence goes on from SKCR01024288.1 coordinate 19,437, forward strand.
AATTTTGTTGGACATAATAAGGTTAATCATGAGTCGCTCTGAGCTACCATTTCCTTCAATGGATACACATAAACAGTGCAAGAACTTATTTAGAATAAGTTCCATAAAAATATGTTTGACAGACTTCATATTAGATATGAACGGGAAAGAAACCGGGTTTCACATCCATAATATGTTGGGAATGCTAATATGTTTGGATGATACCAAACTAAAACCCAAATTAGATAAGTGCCAATTGTAGGTTATCCTAGGGATACCAAAGTATTGTACTTATACAACTCACAAGAGAACAATTAGATTGTTGCTCACCATACATTTTTCCTGAAAGGAATACCGATATGCAGTGATAGTGGGAGGATAGTAAAGATCGATGAAAATCGGAGTGATACTGTTCCAGGCACCGAATCTTAATGGAACATAAATAGTTAATCAAGGATGAAATTATAACATTAATCTTCGAATACACAAGAACCGCGTATGTCGGAGAGAGTCAGAAAACAACATGGGGTATGGGTTTCTGATCTCACCTCATAAAAATGTCTATCTTGTTGAGGTATAACAACTGACTACGTATGAGGAAGTGATATAAGGTATCGACTCCTTATTATGACAAAGTGTCATGAGTCCGAAATGGATTCCATGTATATCAACAAGTTTGGATACTAGTTGATGTACCGCAAGGCATAGTGCCTATTGGTACTTATAAGTTTTCAAGGAAGACATACATGGATGGCAACATACCAACGTATAAAGCTAGGCTTTTAGCGGAAAGGTATCGTTGTCAACATTGTGTTGATTACGATTCAACCTTTTACCTGTTGCCACGGTAAATCCATTTGTATAATGCTTGCTAACACTGCATGTTTCATTTATGAAATATGTCAGCTTTACAGGAAAATTGTTTTCCTGAAAAGGAAACCTTTTGGAGGATGTTTACAACATCTTGATGGTTTTGTTTTACAATAACTAGCAAACAAGGTTTACAGGTTATTCGATCCATGTTTGGATTGAAGCAAGCATTGGGTTCTTAGAATTATCGTTTTGATGAAATCATAATAGTTTATGATTCAATTCAAAACGAAAATGATTCTTGTGTATATAAGAGGGTTAGTGGGAGCGCACTGACAATAAATGTCCCATAAATAATGATAATATGTCATTTCTTGGAAATGATATTCCAATAAAACATATCGGTGAAAGCTTGGCTTTCGAGAAAATTCTCCGTGGAATTCTTGGGAGAAACAACCTTTATTCAAGGAATAAAGATCTACTGGGATAGATTAAAGTTGTTAAAACTCTCCGAGAACTCGTACATTAAAAATGTACGCGACCTGGTGTCTCATATGCTTTGAGCATATGGATTCACAAACAGGCCAATCCAAGTGATAGTCACCGGATTGATGTTAAGAACATCCGTTAGTATCCTAGAGTACTAAGGATGCTGTCTTAAACTATGGAGAAGGAGAACTTGAAGTGACTGGGATCACTGCTGCAAGTTTCCTAAACCGATAAAGATGACTAAAAGTCCCAAACGGTACTATACAGTTTGAATAACGGAACAGTGAGCTGGAATTCTTCCAAGTAAGATACTGTTACCGAATAAACAACAAATGCGGGTTATTGCTGCACCTGAGGTGGCAATAGAAGCCTTCTGGGTCGATAAACAAATCTAATTAGATTAGATATAGTTCTGTTAGCAGCTGAGCTAGGCGTCAGCATAGGCTAAAGAATTAATGGTCTCATCAACGATCCAAATACATACTTCGACTATTTATATGATTCGTTCGGATCATACATCGTGGTGATGTGATGATCGAATAAATCGCCTCAGACGATAATCATGCAAATCCGCTGACGAAAACATTTTCTCAGCAATTTGAGCCAACCATACATAGTTCGGGTGTAAGTGTTGGAGTTTTATAAGCTTCCCAAGATCATTAATCAAGCATGAAACAAGTGTGAATACATTCAAAGGAGGTGCGGAATACTCACAATGAACGGTTGAGTCCATGGGGTTGAAGACAAAAACGAACTGCCTCCTCCAAGAAGTCATTCGGCAGTGGGCTGTGTGGTCTTCCAATAAATTCGGCAATGGACTCCATTAAAGCTCCAAGCTCCAAGCTCTTGATGTTGGTGATTCCATGCTCACGAAATCACTTCCCTATCACCTTAGGATAACTCAATGTGTGTGCTAGCACCTTGATCTTGCAACAAAAAGCACTTATTTCTTCCTCCTAGCTCACGGTTTCAACCAAACCAGTGAAGAGAGAAAGAAAGCCTCCAAGGCCAAGAGAGAAGAAGGAGTAAGGAGAGAGAGATATCTCTTTTTGGCTCCAAAAAACCGTATGCAGAGAGAGAGAGAAATAAAAAATGTATTAGGTTTATATTTCCAAAATTAATTAATCATTTACCACTTTTTAATTTCAAAAAATTCAAGCATTAAATGCTTGCATCATCTCACATCAACTCACATAAATCAATCAATCAATTGTCACATCACTCAAAGTGACATGTGATTTGAAGCTTGATGTGACTAATGATTTGACGCTTGATTTGACTTGCGTGCCGCATTCGAATTCGAAATGTGAATACGCTCGCAAACAATCCCGGGCTCGGGTTCACTAATTCCAAATTAATGAATTTTCAGTTGCGACGCAATTAAATGATTACGCCCAGCGAAATCACTATTCACGTCGCAAATGAATTAATTCTAAATTAGCGCGTTCGCCCGAATTAAAATCTAATTTTAATTCCGCGTCGAAATCCAATTTCGTTTAATATATCGAATATATTAATTAATCGATTAATTCCAAATTAATCATTATCTCTCTTTAATTGATATTTTATCCTAGACAAAATATCTCTGCAATTAATCCCAGATTAATTTTCTCTCTTATTAAATTAATCCCAGATTAATTAAAGTGTGAGTCATACGTCATCGGTGAATCTTCGGGAAGCGACCCATGAGATCCCTAGATATGTTGGCAGTAAATCGGGTCGTCGGACTATTCGAACACGTAAGTACCTAGACTACGTTTACACCGATTCACAAGACAAGGTTGGCTTCTAGCAAAGGGCCATGCCTACCCAATTCTTCAGAAACATGCTTACAGGAATAAACGATCTATATCAGACGTAGTATACGTAGTATTGCGTATTTCGATCCAGTATCGGATGATCACGTGCTAGGCCTGGGGCTGGAATTGTGTATGCCCCGTACGAAGCACATGTCAGATGTCTGGTAACTAGTCTCTATAATCGGTTAAACATGACCTTGTCATTTTATCCCGATGACTGCAGTACTTAAGAGTACTAGTACCGTATCCTATGTGACCATCATCTCCATATGACAGGAGTGACACTTCCGTCTTGACATCACACCCAACACACTACGATTCTCAATATACCTAGCATTAGCGTACACAGAACCTGTTAAAGCCCTGGACGACGCAAACAAAGTATATTGATTGTCGCAAGTATTAGCGTTGCAAGTCTCAGGTTAAGACCAAATACACCTACCCTGATTTCGGACTTCCATAGACACATAGTCATAGTACCAATGGAATTCTGAGGAGGTCTATCCAGAGCGAAGATGTTTCCCGTACCATCGGTAAAACACAACCTCCTATTACACTTGCATGAGTATCCTATACCCAAATATATGAGAACTATGTCGTTGTGCCCTCACAACGCGCACAAGTGTAATACTAGTCTTTTACGTATTCATCGATGTCCAATCTCGATAATACTCTGACTAGGGATATTTAATGATTTATCCTCCGTGGACTGATACTGTCTCATATCATTCTCCATCCAGGAACAAATCATAGGGACCTCCTATCATTTATACATCTAGGTGATCTAATCACAAATGATAAGAGAGCAATCTCATTTTTCACATAGTTAATTTGTACAACAACACCATGATCTGTACAAATAGTGACGCTATGAGTCATAATTATCCAACAATCTCCCACTTGGCCTATACCCAGTCACTCGAGTGTCTTACACCCGAACTATGTATGTTTGGCTCAAACTGCTGAGAAAATGCTTTCGTCAGTGGATTTCCATGATTCTCATCTGATGCGATTTATTCGATCATCACATCGCCACGATGTATGATCCGAACGAATCAGATGAATATCGAAGTATGTATCTGGATCGTTGATGAGACCATTAATTCTTTAGCCTGTGCTCACGCCTAGCTCAGCTGCTAATAGAACTATATGTAATCTAATTAGATTATTATTGACCCAGAAGGCTTCTATTGCCGCAATAACCCGCATTTGTTGTTTATTCGGTAACAGTATCTTGCTTGGAAGATTTCCATCTCACTGTACCGTTATTCAAACTTTGTATTACCGTTTGTGACTTATATTCGTTTTATCGGTTTAGGAAACTTGCTACAGTGATCACAATCACTTCAAGTTCTCATTCTCCATAGACTAAGACAACATCCTTAGTTCTCTAAGATACTAAGTTGTTCTTAACTTCAATCCAGTGACTATCACTTGGATTGGCCTGTTTGTGAATCCATATGCTCAAAGCGTATGAGACACCAGGTCACGTACATTTTCAATGTACGAGTTCTCGGAGAGTTTTCTCGAAAGCCAAGCTTTCACCGATAGTAATTATGGGAATATCATTTCCAAGAAATGACATATTATCATTATTTATTGGATAGCCACTGTCAGTGCGCTCCCACTAACCTCTTTATATACACAAGATGTTGGTTTCTAATTAGGTCCAAGGATCATCAAACAAGCAAGAAAAACGCATGAATACTTCAAGGAGTAAGGCGGAATACATACTCATATTGAATGGTTTGATGCTAGGAAGAACAAAACCCATTTCCTCCTTGTTGATGCTCGGTTTTTTGCTCTTTGAGCTGCTGGACTGCACGGTGGGGGGATGTTTTGGCTCCTCCAAAATCGGCCATTGAAGACATCCATTGAAGCTCCAAGCTTCAAGCTCCAAAATGGTTCCATGCTCATTTGTTAGTTTCCCTATCACCATAATATAACCCAATGTGTGTGCTAGCACTTGACTTCTTCCATGCTTCTCCACTTGGTTCGGTCAAACCAGAAAAATGGGGAAGAAATTGGCTGAAAGTCGTGAGAGGGAAGAAGGAAAGAGAGGAGGGAAAATGTTCTCATAGAAACCGTATGCAAGGTTTTGTGTAGAGAGAAAAAGAAATAGTTTTTTTATTTATTTGATTTTCCAAAATCAAATAACAAAAAATAATTTACAATAATTAAAATTCAAAAAAGCAAAAAGCCTATTAATGATTTTCCAACAACCACATCACTATTCACATCAATCACTCAAATCAATCAATCAAATTGTCACATCACTCAAAGTGACATGTGATTTGACGCTTGATGTGACTAGTGATTTGATGCTCGAATGCACTCGCAAATAATCTCGGGCTCGGGTTCGCTAATTCCAAATTAATGAATTTTTCGTCGCGACGTAATAAAATGATTACGCCTAGCGAAATCACTATTCACGTCGCTAACGAATTAATTCTAAAATAATTCGTTCGCCCGAATCAAAATCTAACTTCAATTCCGCGTCGAAATCCAATTTCGTATAATAAATCGAATATATTATTTTATCGATTAATTCCAAATTAATCATTCTCTCTCTTTATTTAATATTTTATCCCAGATAAAATATCTCTGTAATTAATCCCAGATTAATTTTCTCTCTTCCAATTAATCCCAAATTAATTAAAGTGCGAGTCATACATCATCGGTGAATATTCGGGAAGCGACCCATGAGATCCCCGGATATGTTGGCAGTAAATACGGTCGTCGGACTATCCGAACACGTAAGTTCCCCGTACTACGTTTATACCGATTTACAAGACAAGGTTGGCTTCTAGCAAAGCGCCATGCCTACCCAATTCTCCGGAAATATCCTTATAGGAATATATTATCTATATCAAGCGTAGTATACCGAAGTATTACGTATTTCGATCCAGCATCAGATGATCACGTGCAAGGCCTGGGGCTGGAATTCTGTCTGCCCCGTACGAAGCACATATCGGATGTCTGGCAACTAGTCTCTATAATCGGATATTCATGACGTTGTCATAATATCCTGATAGCTCGAGCATTTAAGAGAACAAGTTCTGTATCCTACGTGACCATCATCTCCATATGACTGGAGTGACACTTCCATCTTGACATCACACCCAACACACTACGATTCCCAATATACCCAGTATCGGCGTACACAGAACCAGTTAAAGCCCTGGACGACCTCAACTAAAGTATATTGATTGTCGTATGTATTAGCGGTGCAAGTCTCAGGTTAAGACCAAATACACCTACCCTGATTGCAGACTCCCATAGACACATAGTCCTACTACTAATGGGATTCCGCGGGGGGTCTATCCAGAGCGAAGCTGTTTCCCGTACCATCGGAAAAAAAACAACCTCCTATTACACTTGCATGAGTATCCTATACCAAAATATATGAGAACTATGTCGTTGTGCCCTCACAAACGTGCACAAGTGTAATACTAGTCTTTTAAGTATTTATCGATGTCCAATCTCGAAAATACTCTGACTAGGGACATTTAATGATTTATCCTTCGTGGACTGATACTGTCTCATATCATTCTTCGTCCAGGAACAAATCATAGGGACCTCTCATCATTTATACATCTAGGTGATCTAATCAAAATGATAAGAGTGCAATCTCCTTTGTCACATAGTTAATTTGTACAACAACACCGTGATCTGTACAAATAGTGACGCTATGGGTCATAATTGTCCAATAATCTCCCACTTGGCCTATAGCCAGTCACTCGAGTCTTTGACACCCGAACTATGTACGGTTGGCTCAAACTGCTGAGAAAAGCTTTCGTCAGCGGATTTGTATGATTATCATCTTGATGCGATTTATTCGATCATCACATCGCCACGATGTATGATCCGAACGAATCAGATGAATATCGAAGTATATATTTGGATCGTTGATGAACCATTAATTCTTTAGCCTGTGTTGACGCCTAGCTCAGCTGCTAACAGAACTATATCTAATCTAATTAGATTTGTTATTGACCCAGATAGCTTCTATTGCTGCCTCAGCTGCTGCAATTAACCCGTATTTGTTGTTTATTCGGTAACAGTATCTTGCTTGGAAGATTTCCAGCTCACTGTACCGTTATTCAAACTATATAGTACTGTTGCGACTTTTAGTCGTCTTTATCGGTTATAGGAAACTTGCTACAGTGATCCCAGTCACTTCAAGTTCTCCTTCTCCATAGACTAAGACAACATCCTTAGTTCTCTAAGATACTAACGGATGTTCTTAACATCAATCCAGTGACTATCACTCGGATTTGTCTGTTTGTGAATCCATATGCTCAAAGCGTATGAGACACCAAGTCGCGTACATTTTTCAATGTACGGTTTGTCGGAGAGTATTTCGAAAGCCAAGCTTTCGCCGATAGTTATTTTATGGGAATATCATTTCCAAGAAATGACGTATATTATCATTATTTAATAGGATAACCACTGTCAGTGCGCTCCCACTAACCCTCTTATATACACAGGAATCATTTTCGTTTTGAATTAAATCATAAATCATTATGATTACATCAAAACGATAATTCCAAGAACCTATGCTTCCTTCAATCCAATCATGGATCGAATAACAAGCATTATCCAAATGGATTTACCGTGGCAACAGGTAAAAGGTTGAATCGTAATCAACACAATGTTGATAACAATACCTTTCCGCTACAAGCCTAGCTTAGTACGTTGGTATGTTGCCATCCATGTATGTCTTCCTTGAAGACTTATAGTACCAGTAGACACAATGCCTTGTGGTACATCAACTAGTATCCAAACATGTTGATATACATGGAATCCATTTCAGATTATATGGCACTTTGCCATTTTTTAGGAAGTCGATACCTTGTATCACTTCCTCATACGTAGTCAGTTGGTATTCCTCAATAAGATAGACATCTTTATGAGGTCAGATCAGAAACCCATACCCCAGGTTGTTTTCTGACTCTCTCCGACTTACGCGGTTCTTGTGCATTCGTGTTGAGTTCTAATATAGGTCCCAAGAATCATGAAATCAAGCATAAAATTCGTATGAACACATCAAAGGAGTAAGGCGGAAACATAACTCACATTGAACGGTTTTGTTGCGAAGAACAAGATGCGTTTTCTGCCTCCCTCCAAGCTCGGCAGTGGCTTCCTCATGCAGTGGGCTGCTCGGTTTTGATGGTGGTGGTCTCCTCCATGATCGGCCATTGATGACTCCATGGAAGCTCAAAGCTTCAAGCTCCAAAAATAAATCCAAGCTCACAAGTTCACTGCCCTATCACCTTAGGAAGACTCATGTGTGTGCTAGCACCTTATCTTCATCTTTGCTTCTCATTTTTTTCGGTCAAACCAGAACAAGAAGAAGAAGAAACGGCCCCCAAACCGTGAAGGAGAAGAGGGAAAAAGAGGAGGGAAAATGGTTTACTGAAACCGAAAAGTGGGAGAGAGAAAAAAATAAAAGAAAATGTATTACTTATATATTTATTTTTATTTTCCAAAACAAAAATCAAATACATAAACATGTTTTCATTTATTAAAAGTCAAAAAGCAAAAAGCAATTAATGGCTTTCAACTACCACATCAATCACTAAAATAAATCAATCAAATGTCACATCACTCAAAGTGACATGTGATTTGACGCTTGATGTGACTAGCGATTTGACGCTTGATTTGACTTACGTGCCGCACTCGAATTCGAAATGCGAATGCGCTCGCAAATAATCCCGGGCTCGGGTTCGCTAATTCCAAATTAACGAATTTTTCGTCGCGTCGTAATTAAATGATTACGCCTAGCGAAATCACTATTCACATCGCTAACGAATTAATTCTAAATTAATTCGTTCGCCCGAATTAAAATCTAATTTAATTTCGCGTCGAAATCCAATTTCTAATAATATATCAAATATATTATTTTATCGATTAATTCCAAATTAATCGTTTTCTCTCTTTAATTAATATTTTATCCTAGATAAAATATCTCCGTAATTAATCCCAGATTAATTTTCTCTCTCTTCTAATTAATCCCATATTAATTAAAGTGCGAGTCATACATCATCGGTGAATCTTCAGGAAGCGACCCATGAGATCCCCGGATATGTTGGCAGTAAATACGGTCGTCGGACTGTCCGAACACGTAAGTACCTCGTACTACGTTTATACCGATTTACAAGACAAGGTTGGCTTATAGCAAAGCGCCATGCCTACCCAATTCTCCAGAAATATTCTTACAGGAATATATAGATCTGTATCAAGCGTAGTATACCGTAGTATTGCATATATCAGCCCAGTATCGGATAGTCACGTGCTAGGGCTGGGGCTGGATAAGTGTCTGCCTCGTCCGAAGCACATGTCAGATGTCTGGTAACTCGTCTCTATAATCGGATATACATGACCTTGTCATAATATCCCGATGGCCGGCCAGCACTTAAGAGCACTAATACCGTATCCTGCGTGACATCATCTCCACTATGACTGGAGTGATACTTCCGTCTTGAAATCACACCCAATACACTACGACTCTCTGATAAACCCAGAAGTGGTGTACGCAGAACCGGTTAAAGCCCTGTACCACCAAGACCAAAGTCTATCGATTATCGTAAGTATTAGCGATGCAAGTCTCAGGTTAAGACTATACACACCTACCTTGATTTCGGCCTCCCATAGACACATAGTCATAATACCAATGGGATTCCGAGGGGTCTATCCAGAGCGAAGCTGTTTCCCGTACCATCGTTGAAACACAACCTCCTATCGCACTTGCATAAGTATCCTATACTTATATATATGAGAACTATGCCGTTGTGCCCTCACAACGCGCATAAGTGCAATACTAGCCTATTCCGCATTATCGATGTCCTGTCTTGATAATACTACGACTAGGGATATTTAATGATTGATCCTTCGTGGACTGATACTGTCTTATATCATTCTCAATCCAGGAACTAATCATATAGACCTCTCTTCATTTATACATCTAAGGTGATCTAATCACAAATGATGAGAGTACAATCTCCTTTGTCACATAGTTAATTTGCTACAACAACACAATGATCTGTGCAAATAGTGACGCTATGGGTCATTTTGTCCAACAATCTCCCACTTGCCACATAGCCAGTCACTCAAGTGTCTCACACCCGAACTATGTACGGTTGGCTCAAACTGCTGAGAAAAGATTTCGTCAGCGGATTTGCATGATATCATCTTGATATGATTTATTCGATCATCCCATCGCCATGATGTATGATCCGAATGAATCAGATGAATATCTAAGTATGTATCTGGATCGTTGATGAGACCATTAATTCTTTAGCTTGTGCTGACGCCTAGCTCAGCTGCTAACAGAACTATATCTAATCTAATTAGATTTGTATGACCCAAATAACTTTTATTGCTGCTTCAGCTGCAGCAACAACCCGCATTTGTTGTTTATTCGGTAACAATATCTTGCTTGGAAGATTTCCAGCTCACTGTACCATTCTTCAAACTATATAGTATCGTTTGCGACTTTTAGTCGTCTTTATCGGTTATAGAAAACTTGCTACAGTGACCCCAGTCACTTCAAGTTCTCCTTCTCCATAGACTAAGACAGCATCCTTAGTTCTCTAAGATACTAACGGATGTTCTTAACATCAATCCATTGACTATCACTCGGATCGGCCTGTTTGTGAATCCATATGCTCAAAGCATATGATACACCAGGTCTCGTACATTTTTCAATGTACGGTTTCAATGAGAGTATTGCGAAAGCCAAGCTTTCGCCGATATTTATTTTATGGGAATATCATTTCCAAGAAATGACGTATTATCATTATTTTATAGGACAGCCACTGTCAGTGCGCTCCCACTAACCTCCTTATATACACAAGAATTATTTTCATTTTGAATTAAATCATACCCATTATGATTATATCAAAACGATAATTCTAAGAACCTAATGCTTGTTATAATCCAATCATGGATCGAATAACTTGCATTATCCAAATGGATTTACCGTGGCAACAGGTAAAAAGTTGAATCATAATCAACACAATGTTGATAACGATACCTTTCCGTTAAGGCCTAGCTTTATACGTTGGTATGTTGTCATCCATGTATGTCTTCCTAGAAGACATATAGTACCAATAGGCACAATGCCTTGTGGTACATCAACTAGTATCCAAACTGGTTGATATACATGGAATCCATTTCAGATTATATGGCACTTTGCCATAATTAGGGAGTTGATACCTTATATCACTTCCTCATGTGTAGTCAGTTGGTATTCCTCAATAAGATTCACATCTTTATGAGGTTAGATCAGAAACTCATACCCCAGGTTTTTTTCTGACTCTGTCCGACCTACGCGGTTCTTGTGTATTCGAAGATTAATGGTAATAGTCTCATCCTGGATGAACTATTCATGTTCCATTAAGATTCAGTGCCTTGAACAGTATTACTACTCCGATTTCCATCGAGTTATACTATCCTCCCACTTACCACTGCATATCGGTATTCCTTCAGGAAAACCGTATGGTGAGTAACAATCTAATTGTTCTCTTATGAGATGTATAAGTACAATACTTATGGTATCCCTAGGATAACCTACATTTGGCACTATCCTATTTGGGTTTTAGTTTGGTATCATCCAAACATATGCCTAGCATACCAAAATTATCAAGAATGAGAAACCCAGTTTCTTTCCCGTTCATATCTAATATGATATCTGTTAAACAAATTATTATGGAACCTTATTCAAAATAAGTTCTTGCACTGTTTAAAGCTTATCCGTTGAAGGAAATGGTAGCTCAGAGCGACTCGTGATTAACCTTATTATGTCTAACAAATTTGGTTAATCCGTTCGGACACACCGTCAAACTGACGTATTCCGGGAGGAGTCCTTATTTGAAAGAATACTATACTCTTTCATAAAAACTAGAAACTTATTGCTTAAGTATTTTCCATTACAGTCTTACCATGACGGTTTAATACTTTAGCCGATCTATTTGTCTATTTCGTGTCGAAACTCTAAAAGTTTCCGATTTGTGTTTCAAAAGAAACACATAACCATACGCGATGCCACATCCGTACAGGTCACGAAATATTCATATCCATATCTAGCCTAGCTAGACATGTGCCCACATGCTTCACTATGAAGTAGGGCTAACAGATCGGTGGCATTTACACTTTTACCAAGTAAATAGTGTTTTAGGCACTTTGCCCAAATAGACTAGATTCGTAGACTTTATTTGAATGGAATCAAATCAGTCCTGGTATCCGCTCTTCAAAAGTGCGGCTATACGATTCTTGTTTATCAGTGTCCCTGACAACTATGCCACAATTAAGTTTCTTAACTGATCAAACCAGTTTGAGCTATTTATTTGTCATGTTATATATTTGAGATATTATTTATATTCAAAATATAAATCCTGTTATTCACATCTAATGTGTTTATCTCAATATCATCTTATATAATGAAACACTTTAGTGTTCTAGAATATAAAGGTACACCCGCAGCGGGTTATACGCGATATAGAGATAATATTTCTAGTCAAACTAGCTACATTATAACAGTTTCTAAATTTAAGTACTAACCCGAAGGTAGTTCCTAAATTCAGATATCTACGGTTAAAACAGCGACTTTCGTCCCGTTTAATTGGCAGATAAATCTCATTGAAGTCAGTATCATGTTCAAAACAGATTCTGAACATCAATATATATATTTTATGTACCACACTAAGTATCTAAAATCTAATTTTAATACTAGTTGTGAACATATTTATGACAAACATAATGGATTAAGCACTTAGTTATCATTACATGATCTTCCAAAGATTATGCTCTACTATTTGCTTAACTCCGGGGTTAGGCATAATACGTTATTTTATCAAATAAAATAACTTATTATTTTTCCAGGACCATCCTGAAATTTATTCCCAATTTGAAAATTAAAGTCGTTTAAATACATTTTCACCCAGGATTATGTCTTAAACACTAATCTTTCATTTTTATATCTTGATTCTAATAGTCCAACTATTTAATCAACGATTTTTGGGTACTATTTATTATAATGATTATAATAGTCCAACTATATAATCAAATATAATCTAAATTAATTAACCTCAATACATTGATTACTATAGTCCAACTATAAAATCAACTGTAAACTGAAATTAATTAATTCAAATATATTGATTAATATAATCCAATTATATATAATCAAATATAATACAGTCCAACTATTTATTAAAACAACAATTTAAATATTAGTCTAACTAACATTTAATCTAACGACGAAATAATTTGAATGAGCGCGTATGGCGAGTAATTGAACGAGTATTGCAAATTCAATTCTTGCCTCCCACTATTTTTCGGCGAGCCTCTAACCCTCTGTCGAGTACTCGGGAAACCGTGTTTCCTAGTGGGCTAGGATCCCGTTAAATATCACACAATCTTGACTTTGGCCAACAAATTGTATGATAATTAACTAGGTAGATCTCGAAGATCAATTGGATCCCATCCAATTCCTAGATCCAGTAGGCGGATATCCAAATCCTAAACATATATCTTATATATGCCAATACATCCAATGTATTACCTAACCTTTTTCCTCTGAATCAACTAAGCCTTGGCTTTGGCACAACAAACCTAGTGATCCCAGTCAAGTGTGACCCATTGACCATGGAAAGCTTCGTAATCAATGTCGATGGACAAGAAGTGGCCTTGACTTTGGCCAACAAACCACAACTTGGACAAGACACCGATATGAAACAAAGCTCTCGTGATTCAAACACATCTTCGACGGACAAAGGGCTTGACTTTGGCCAACAACCCAATGCCAATCTCGGATCTTGAGTGAGAATCACTCAATGGAAGGAAAAACACTTGATATTGAGCGAGGGATTTTCGCGTGCAAATTGGCTACCAATTTATTATCTTTATTAAGGTCTCATCATCATCACCCTTAAACATGCATTCTAAACACATAATAAAGCGCATATGAAATAAAATAATAATGATATGCGGATGGATACTTTACATTGATCCTAGATCAAATCTCTCATTTTCTCTCTCCAAAGCTAGCACATGTATTTACTTCTACCCGTTACACTACACTTCTAAAGAAACCTCATTTACATTGAGGGGAATAGGTGAGAAGAGAATACAAAGAGTATAGAGGTGATAAGGCTGGACACGCAGGTCCAATTAATAAATCAAATTTATTACAATTTCCAAAATTGTCCCACCCGACTAATATCCATCTGATATACATTATTCATGCATCGCAACCATGTATTCATACAAGCATGTTATCAATCAATCTAATCCAATTAATTAATCTGATAATTAGTGATCATCCAATGTTCAAACAACGATTTGATTTTTGCTCGAGTCAAACTCGTTTTGCGAATAAGTACTCAAAGTACGAATTCTCGAATTAAATTAAACTACATAATTAAATCCAATTTAATACGCATTTAATTCTAATTCAGTATTTAATTCCAAATTAAATATTACACTTTTATTAATGAACCTTTACGACTTAAATTCCAAATTTAATCGCAACGGGTCTCAAAGCCCGATTAACATCTAATGTTATTTAATTAAAGTCCAATGGGCTTTTAATTAATTTCTATAGGCGTGGACTTTTGGTCAACTCGGGTCAAACCGAACAACCAAAATCCAATCCGGGAGTTACCCCATAAGCCAGAAATCAATTTTGGCCCATTAGGCCCAATTAAATAATTAAGGTCCATTAAGTCATAATTGGACTTTATGGATGCGGTTTTAGGCCCATTGGATCCAACCAAATTTGCCTAAACTCAACTTTGTACAACAAAGCCCAAAAGCCCAATCACAACCTTAAAGGCCCAATTTCCAAAAATAAGCCCAATTAATTAACTTATAAAATTCTAAATTCCATAATTAATTAACCTAAGTGTAATAACAATTAACCACCCAATTAATATTTCTAAAACATCAATTAGCATACTTAATCATGCACTTTAACATTAAATAGTGTCCAACACAATTTATTAAAATCAAACCCAATTTACATGCTTTTGTTCTCGGCAATTAGGGGTTTTTCCAATCCAATTCGGTTTCAATCCAATTGAATCCACAATCATCATTTCCCAATCAATTCAATTCATCCAATGAATTAAAATCAAAAAACACAATGAATTTCAAATCAATTGAATTCGGCCAAGCCACTTTAATTTGGGAAAATGTTCCAAATCAAAATTCAATCAAATTGAACTTCAAAACAACATTACCCAATTGTTTTAAGTCATCCAATGATCAAACAAACAAAATCACCAAGAAATTTAGGGTTCTTTAATTTCGGCCAACATAAGCAATTTGGGGAAATTTGTTCCAAACACAATTTCAACAAATTGATCCAATCAATCTTAAATTAAACATACTTTAAGCATTCTCATTCATCCAATTTCACAAAATATGCTGAAATCAAGTTTAACCCAAATTTGTCACTTATGCCAACATAAAAATTGGGGAAATTTGTTCCAAACACAATTTCAACAAATTGATCCAATCAATCTTAAATTAAACATACTTTAAGCATTCTCATTCATCCAATTTCCAAAATATGCTCAAAATCAAGTTTACCCAAATTTGTCACTTTATGCCAATATAAAAAATGGGGGAAATTTGTTCCAAACATAATTTCTTCAAATTGATCCAATCAATCATTAATTCATCAACATTTAGCATACTTAATCAATCAATTTAATCAAATCATGCTTCAATTGATTTTACCCAATTTGTCATGCCCAAAATTTAGGGAAAATTGAATCCAATCGAATTTCATGAAATTGATCATATACAACTTCAATTCAACCTCATTCAAGCATACTTCATCAAACAATTCAACCAAATCATGCCTAAATCGAGTTTACCCAATTTTAACCCTAACTTTTTCATGCTTGATAATAGCTCAAGATACCATTGGTGAGTTCTAATATAGGTCCCAAGAATCATGAAATCAAGCATAAAATTTGTATGAAAACATCAAAGGAGTAAGGCGGAAACATAACTCACATTGAACGGTTTTGTTGCGAAGAACAAGATGCGTTTTTCTGCCTTCCTCCAAGCTCGGCAGTGGCTTCCTCATGCAGTGGGCTGCTCGGTTTTGATGGTGGTGGTCTCCTCCATGATCGGCCATTGATGACTCCATGGAAGCTCAAAGCTTCAAGCTCCAAAAATAATCCAAGCTCACAAGTTCACTGCCCTATCACCTTAGGAAGACTCATGTGTGTGCTAGCACCTTATCTTCTCTCCTTGCTTCTCATTTTTTTCGGTCAAACCAGAACAAGAAGAAGAAGAAACGGCTCCAAAACCGTGAAGGAGAGAGGGAAAAAGAGAGGGGGAAAATGGTTTACTGGAAACCGAAAAGTGAGAGAGAGAAAAAATAAAAGAAAATGTATTACTTATATATTTATTTTTATTTTCCAAAAACAAAAATCAAATACATAACATTTTCATTTTTAAAAGTCAAAAAGCAAAAGAATTAATGTTTTTCAACTACCACATCAATCACTCAAATAAATCAATCAATTGTCACATCACTCAAAGTGACATTTGATTTGACGCTTGATGTGACTAGCGATTTGACGCTTGATTTGACTTGTGTGCCGCACTCGAATTCGAAATGCGAATGCGCTCGCAAATAATCCCGGGCTCGGGTTCGCTAATTCCAAATTAACGAATTTTCCGTCGCGTCGTAATTAAATGATTACGCCTAGCAAAATCACTATTCTCGTCGCTAACGAATTAATTCTAAATTAATTCGTTCGCCCGAATTAAAATCTCATTTAATTTCGCGTCGAAATCCAATTTCTAATAATATATCAAATATATTATTTTATCGATTAATTCCAAATTAATCGTTCTCTCTCTTTAATTAATATTTTATCCTAGATAAAATATCTCCGTAATTAATCCCAGATTAATTTTCTCTCTCTTCTAATTAATCCCAGATTAATTAAAGTGCGAGTCATACATCATCGGTGAATCTTCAGGAAGCGACCCATGAGATCCCCGGATATGTTGGCAGTAAATACGGTCGTCGGACTATCCGAACACGTAAGTACCTCGTACTACGTTTATACCGATTTACAAGACAAGGTTGGCTTATAGCAAAGCGCCATGCCTACCCAATTCTCCAGAAATATTCTTAAGGAATATATAGATCTGTATCAAGCGTAGTATACCGTAGTATTGCGTTATATCAGCCCAGTATCGGATAGTCACGTGCTAGGGCTGGGGCTGGATAAGTGTCTGCCCCGTCCGAAGCACATGTCGGATGTCTGGTAACTAGTCTCTATAATCGGATATACATGACCTTGTCATAATATCCCGATGGCTGGCCAGCACTTAAGAGCACTAATACCGTATCCTGCGTGACATCATCTCCACTATGACTGGAGTGATACTTCCATCTTGACATCACACCCAATACACTACGACTCTCTGATAAACCCAGAAATGGTGTACGCAGAACCGGTTAAAGCCCTGTACCACCAAGACCAAAGTCTATCGATTATCGTAAGTATTAGCGATGCAAGTCTCAGGTTAAGACTATACACACCTACCTTGATTTCGGCCTCCCATAGACACATAGTCATAATACCAATGGGATTCTGAGGGGTCTATCCAGAGCGAAGCTGTTTCCCGTACCATCGGTGAAACACAACCTCATATCGCACTTGCATAAGTATCCTATATATATATATGAGAACTATGCCGTTGTGCCCTCACAACGCGCACAAGTGCAATACTAGCCTATTCCGCATTATCGATGTCCTGTCTCGATAATACTACGACTAGGGATATTTAATGATTAATCCTTCGTGGACTGATACTGTCTCATATCCTCTCAATCCAGGAACTAATCATATGGGCCTCTCTTCATTTATAAATCTAAGGTGATCTAATCACAAATAATGAGAGTACAATCTCCTTTGTCACATAGTTAATTTGCTACAACAACACAATGATCTGTGCAAATAGTGACGCTATGGGTCATTTTGTCCAACAATTCGAAGATTAATAGTAATAGTTTCATCCTTGATGAACTATTTGTGTTACATTAAGGTTCGGTGCCTTTGAATAGTATTGCTCATATTTTCATCGAGTTTTACTATCCTCCCACTTACCACTGCATTTCGATATTCCTCTAAGGAAGACCGCATGGTGAGCAACAATCTAATTCTTCTCATGTGAGGTGTATAAGTACAATATTTATAGTATCCCTAGGATATCCTAAATTTGGCACTTATCCTTTTTGGGTTCTTGTTTGGTATCATCCAAACGTGTACCTAGTATACCCAAATCTACAAGAATGAGAAACCCGATTTCTTTCCCGTTCATATCTAATATGTTATCTGTCAAACAAATATTTATGGAACCTTATTCTAAATAAGTTCTTGCACTGTTTATGCTTATCCGTTGAAGGAAATAGTAGCTCAGAGCAACTCGCTATTAACCTTATCATGTCTTACAAGATTCGGTTAATCCTATCGGACACACCGTCAAACTGACGTGTTCCGGGAGGAGTCCTCATTTGAAAGAATACTATACTCTTTCAAGTATACTAGAAACTTATTGCTTAAGTATTTTCCATTACGGTCTTACCGTGACGGTTTCATACTTTAGCCGATCTGTTTGTCTATTTCATGTCGAAACTTAAAAGTTTCTGATTTGTGTTTCAAAAGAAACACATAACCATACGCGATGCCACATCCGTAAAAGGTCACGAAATATTCATATCCATATCTAGCCTAGCTAGACATGGGCCCACTTGCTTCACTATGAAGTAGGGCTAACAGATCGGTGGCATTTACACTTTTACCAAGTAAATAGTGTTTTAGGCACTTTGCCCAATAAACTAGATTCGTAGACTTTATTTGATTGAAATCAAATTAGTCCTGGTACCCGCTCTTCAAAAGTGCGGATATACGATTCTTCTTTGATAGTGTCCCTGACAACTATGCCACAACTAAGTTTCTTAACTGATCAAATCAGTTTGAGCTATTTATTTGTCATGTTATATATTTGAGATATTATTTATATTCGAAATATAAATTCTATTATTCACATCTAATGTGTTTATCTCAATATCATCTTTATATAATGAAACACTTTAGTGTTCTAGAATATAAAGGTACATCCGCAGCGGGTTATACGCGATATAGAGATAATGTTTCTAGTCAAACTAGTTATATTATAACAGTTTCCAAATTTAGGTTAAAACAGCGACTTTCGTCCCATTTCCAATTCACAGATAAATCTCAATCGAAGTCAGTATCCTGTTCAAAACAGATTCTGAACATCAATATATATACTTTATGTACCACACTAAGTATCTAAAATCTAATTTTAATACTAGCTGTGAACATAATTATGACAATCATTTTTGAAGTCAAAGCCTTGCTCGTCTTCAATTCCTTCTTGGGATATGTCCTTTTATCTTCCTAGAAGATAATAATGATTTTGCCTTTGCCTTTTTTCATATTCCGGTCGCCTTTGGCCAAGCATTGGGTTTCTAGAAAATTGAAGTATGGTGTGCCTTGCACTACTTGCCTAATTGCAAACTTTGACTTTGTCTCCTTGAGAATAGTCATTAATTCTCCAAGAATTATTTATTGCAATTTTAAAAGTACTTATAAGATCTAATCTTTGAATATCCTTCAATTTCAATAACATACTTTAAGAATCTAATCCTTAGTTCTGATAAAGAAATTAAGGAGTCTATATGACAAATATAATGGATTAAACACTAAATTTATCATTACATGAATATTCCAAATATCATGTTCCACTTATTTGCTTAACTCCAGGCTTAGGCTTAATATATTATTTTATCAAATAAAATAACTTATTATTTTTCCAGGACCATCCTGAAATTTATTCCCAACTTGAAAAAATATAGTCGTCTAAATACATTTTCACCCAAGATTATGTCTTAAACACTAATCTTTCATTTATATCTTGATTCTAATAGTCCAACTATTTAATCAACGATTTGTGGTACTATTTATTATAATGATTATAATAGTCCAACTATATAATCAAATATAAAGCATATATTTAGTATGTAAGTATATGGGTTACTAGTATTTTAGTGTATGTTAATTTAAGTATGTTTGAGTGTGAGCAAAGCATACTGATAATATCTTATGCTAATAAAACATAAGGTAAGTTGCATGAAGTAATAAGTAAGTTGTTTTATGGTAAGTATGTGTACGTGTGTGTGTATTGGTTTTGGAGTGAGTTAAATATGCCAATGTGGATTGATACAACATTGATAGCATGCATGTGATGAGTTTAAGCATGTTAGATAAGTTTTTTGTATGCTTAGTGAAATGCATGTATATGAATAATCTCATAGTGTTATAGATATACATGATTAAATGTATGTACATGTATGATATTTAATGAATCATGGCTAGAGTAGAAAGAAGCATGAGAAAGGCATATATGCATGTGCATGTGTGTGTGTGTTTAAGTTTTCAGCAGTCAAGCAAACGAAAATAATGTTTTCAACAATTTCAAATGTTTTAAAGAAAGATTTCAAATACTTTGAAAATAATTGTATTTCAGAAAATGTTTTACAGTTTGAGATATAGTATATGGTTTTATGTTTTTCAGGGCATGAGGTAAAAACTCACCCTAGTATGTAACTTGAGATTCAGTTGGAATTGACAGATATCATATTGATTCGGGATTGGGATTTGACCCATCCCAGTGGTACATTGTTGGAATTGACGGATTTAGATACATGTGCACATGTGGAGGATTGAGGGGACGCTCTTAGTTCCTCGAGCGGGACTAGGGGGACGGCGATACGTAACGCCCCTAGATCCTAAGCGCTCAGATGGTACATTCCTAGGCAGAGATGCGCCTACGGGCGGAGATTTGATGGCATGGGGGACGGCAATACGTAACGCCTCATGTCACTAGCAGGGTGTTTAGGGGACGGTGATACGTAACGCCCATAAACACCGGTGTATTCGGGGGGACGGCGACACATAACGCCCCTGAACACCAGATGGATACTTTGGTACAAGATGACCGTATATTGATTTTCAGATTTCAGTTTTCAGAAAAAGATTTCAGATATCAGTTTTCAGAAAAGAAGTTTTGAAATATGAGATTTTCAGAAAACAGTTTTCAGAGACACAGAACTCAGAGAAATTTTTCAGTTTTCAGATACAGTTTATAGTTTAACGATAAATTTTTCAGTTTTTAGATACAGACCCCAGTTTCCAAATGTAGTTTTCAGTCTTCAGATACTGTCTTCAGAAAGAGCTTTTCCGGAAAGAAAAAGTAAGATAAGTTTTCAGCAAAGAGTTATTCAGAAAGGGTTCTCAAAAAGCATTTCTAAGAGCATAATATGTAAGTAGAGTATGGATACAAATCATGCATATAAATTATGTAATCTAGCAATTCATCTGAGATGCATATACTTTATGTTAAGGTATGACAGCATGATTACATTCATGTAAGCACATGACGGATGTTTTATGTATTGTATGCTTACATACAATGAGTTTTGTTCCAGAGAGCATTGAGGTAAGATAAATTGACTCTATGTATATATATGGGTACATGATTGATAGTAGTTGCGAATAAAAATGATATTTTTAAATTACCGATTTGATGATATTTCAATGAAATAAGAGAAAGAAAACTATAATAAGTATTCTAACCTAATTGACAGAGAATGAATAAGATAGATGAAAGATAGCTGAGTAGCACAGTAAAAATGTCAAGAGCTTTGATAAGTTATTTTTTGATATCGAAACTTGACACGTATATTATGAACATATGAAAATATAACTAGTAAGGAGAACATGAGATTTGTGTGACTAGACGAAAGGAGATTTAATAATGACCTGGTTGTCAGTAGTATAAAAACTTGATGTATGTGTGTATATATATTAAGAAGATTAATTTATAAACGTTAAACAGAATTCAAGTATGTGAGTATTCAGATAAGGATTAGAAGCATGTAATATGTTTGGGATATAATGAAATATCAGAATAAGCAAGTAAGTACTAAGATATCGAGTAGTACAGCAGAAGCGTGATAGATGTTTGTTATTGTAAATGCTAAATAGAACTTAAAGTATGTGTGTGATCAGATAAAAAAGGGTGGATTTAAGAGTAATGTGTTTCTGAAATAGATAAGAATTGTGCAGTTAATTCAGAATTTATGAATATTTGCATGATTACTTACTGAGTCTTATGACTCACACCATAACAGTTTGTAGTTTTGCAGGTCAGTAGCAGTTGTTAAGAACCAGCAGAAGTTCAGTGAAGACTTTGAAGACTGTGGATCGCCCCATTTACAGTCAAGGGAGTCTTAGAGTCCAGGGTTGAGTTATGGGTCCTCACGGCCCTTGTCTTTGTACTTGCATTTGTATTTCATGTGTAAAAGTTGTAATAGCATAGTTTTATTTTGAGTCCTGGCCGAAGGCCAATTGATTTACTTTTGTTCTTTGAGTTCAGGCCTGAGGCCTTGATGTTGAGTTTGTAGCCTGAGGCCGAGATTGTTATGTTCTTGTTGTATATGGATGCTGGCTACAGGCCAGGTTGCATGATGTTACGAATACATCATGCCGAAATTTCGTTAGAACCAGAGGCTTATGGAGATAGGTTTTCTGTCTCCTGCCGGTAGCATCCTGGCCTAGGCGGGATGTTACAAAGTTGGAATCAGAGCATGGTTTAAGAGTCAGAGTCAGTAGCATAGTCTAGAAGTTAGTGACTGCAACTGTGGGGATCCAGCTGTCGGAGATTGTCTTCATTTTGGTAAAGACCACGTAGGTCTTTGTATGTATTTTCTATGATAGTTTGATAAGAATTGATTCGATTATTCAGTGCTTTGCTTGCTTGAATATGAGTCCAAGGGTGACTCATTTGTTGTGAATAGATTAGCTATCTTCGTATTGGAAGATATTTGTTTCAGTTAGTACTTTTACGGCCCTTCTAGATCAGAGAATTAGTAAGAGTTTGGCAGTATCAGTATTGGTCCCTTGTGAGGCCAGAGGACTCGAGATAAGAACTAGAGCAGTACACTCAAAGATAAGAGCCAGATCAGTATAGACAGAGATGAGAAACAGACCAGTATGGTTAGTTTAAAGCCGTAGATGAGTTGTCGTGGATCTTAGTTTATAGATAGAGATTGGTTAACAGTTGAGACAGAGAAGTTATATCAGCAAAGTTTAGAGAAAAATAGTTTTCGCACATTTGACCGGGTTTGGATCAGCAGTTACAAGGACGGAGAAATTTCGAGGATGAAATTTTTATAAGGAGGGGTGAATGTAACATCCCAGATTTTCGAGGTTGACCTACAAGATTTCTGTATTGATGATATAGTCTCGGAGCATGATGATAATGAAGAATAAGAGTTTAAGTGGTGTCATACGGGTTGGAATATTATATTGTGAATATTCGTTGCGTTGGAAAACGCGTGGGGTCAAAAGTCAAGTACGCGATTTTCGTAAAACACGTAAATTTTACAGTTTTGGCCACAAAATTGGTAAACGAACTCCGATGTAGTTGAGTTTTGGACCATCGGACTCTTTTTTCCAAGACGAAAAACTTTCATGTTCAGTACTTTTCAAGAATCGCGTCAGAAGGGCCTCAAAATTGCGAATTACCTAGAAGACCCCAAACTAGGGGCTTATTAGCAAAACGTGGGGACTCAGATGATATTTTCCCAACTAAGTATATAAACCTCATAGTTTTCAGAAATTGCGGAAAATGGCATAAGATGCCTTCACCTCTCACCCGACCCCCTTCTCCCTCCTTTGGCGTTCTCGGGTTGTAGCCCACTGGCCGGCCCTCCGGCCACGATCGGCCGTCGTGATGGCACCAGATGGAACGATCGGCCACCTTCCCTCCAACGGTGGCCGGCGTCGACAACAGAAGCACCGGTAACAGCGGGAAAATGAAGGAGACGCCCCCGGTATGGATTTGTCGATCCCGACTCCTCGATTCGTTTCACGATCCGAGCTACCTAACCTAATTGACAGAGAATGAATAAGATAGATGAAAGATAGCTGAGTAGCACAGTAAAAACTTCAAGAGATTTGATAAGTTGTTGTTGATATAGAAACTTGACACGTATATTATGAACGTATGAAAATATAACTAGTAAGGAGAACATCAGATTTGTGTGACTAGATGAAAGGAGATTTAATAATGACGTGGTTGTTAGTATTATGAAAACTTGATGAATGTGTGTATATATATTAAGACGATTAATTTATAAACGTTAAACAGAATTCAAGTATGTGAGTATTCAGATAAAGGATTAGAAACATGTAATATGTTTGGGATATAATGAAATATCAGAATAAGCAAGTAAGTACTAAGATATCGAGTAGTACAGCAGAAGCGTGATAGATGTTTGTTATTGTAAATGCTAAATAGAACTTAAAGTATGTGTGTGATCAGATAAAAAGGGTGGATTTAAGAGTAATGTGTTTCTGAAATAGATAAGAATTGTGCAGTTAATTCAGAATTTATGAATATTTGCATGATTACTTACTGAATCTTATGACTCACACCACAACAGTTTGTAGTTTTGCAGGTCAGTAGCAGTTGTTAAGAACTAGCAGAAGTTCAGTGAAGACTTTGAAGACTGTGGATCGCCCCATTTGCAGTCAAAGGAGTCTTAGAGTCCTGGGTTGAGTTATGGGTCCTCACGGCCCTTGTCTTTGTACTTGCATTTGTATTTCATGTGTAAAAGTTGTAACAGCATAGTTTTATTTTGAGTCCTGGCCGGAGGCTAATTGATTTACTTTTGTTCTTTGAGTTCAGGCCTGAGGCCTTGATGTTAAGTTTCCGGCCTGAGGCCGAGATTGTTATGTTCTTGTTGTATATGGATGCTGGCTACAGGCCAGGTTGCATGATGTTACGAATACATCATGCCGAAATTTCGTTAGAACTAGAGGCTTATGGAGATGGGTTTTCCTGTCTCCTGCTGGTAGCATCCTGGCCTAGGCGGGATGTTACAAAGTTGGTATCAGAGCTTGTTTAAGAGTCAGAGTCAGTAGCATAGTCTAGAAGTCAGTGACTGCAACTGTGGGGATCCAGCTGTCGGAGATTGTCTTCAGTTTGGTAAAGACCACGTAGGTCTTTGTATGTATTTTCTATGATAATTTGATATGAATTGATTCGATTATTCAGTGCTTTGCTTGCTTGAATGTGAGTCCAAGGGTGACTCATCTGTTGTGAATAGATTAGCTATCCTCGTATAGGAATATATTTGTTTCAGTTAGTACTTTTACGGCCCTTCTAGATCAGAGAATTAGTAAGAGTTTGGAAGTATCAGTATTGGTCCCTTATGAGGCCAGAGGACTCGAGATAAGAACTAGAGCAGTACACTCAAAGATAAGAGCCAGATCAGTATGGACAGAGATGAGAAACATACCAGTATGGTTAGTTTAAAGCCGTAGATGAGTTGTCGTGGATCTTAGTTTATAGATAGAGATTGGTTAACAGTTGAGACAGAGAAGTTATATCAGCAAAGTTTAGAGAAAGATAGTTTTCGCACATTTGACTGGGTTTGGATCAGCAGTTACAAGGATGGAGAAATTTCGAGGACGAAATTTTTATAAGGAGGGGTGAATGTAACATCCCAGATTTTTGAGGTTGATCTACAAGATTTATGTATTAAAGATATAGTCTCGGAGCATGATGATAATGAAGAATAAGAGTTTAAGTGGTGTCATACGGGTTGGAATATTATATTGTGAATATTCGTTGCGTTGGAAAACGCGTGGGGTCAAAAGTCAGGTACGCGATTTTCGTAAAACACGTAAATTTTACAATTTTGGCCACAAAATTGGCAAACGAACTCCGATCGAGTTGATTTTTGATCCGTCGGACTCTTTTTTCCGAGAAAAAAAACTTTCGTGTTCAGTATTTTACGAGAATCGCGCCAGAAGGTCCTCAAAATTACGAATTACCTATAAGACCCCAAACTAGGGGCTTATTAGCAAAACGTGGGTACTCAGATGATATTTTCCCAGCTAAGTATATAAACCTCATTGTTTTCAGAAATTGCGGAAAATGGCATAAGATGCCTTCACCTCTCACCCGACCCACCCCTCTCCCTCCTTTTTCGTTCTCGGGTTGCAGCCCACTGGCCGGCCCTCCAGCCACGATCGGCCGTCGTGAGAGCACCAGATGGAACAACCCGCCACCCTCCGTCCAACGGTGGCCGGCGTCGACAGCAGAAGTGCCGGTAACAGCGGGAAAATGAAGCAGACACGCGTGACATGGATTTGTCGATCCCGACTCCTCGGTTCGTTTCACGATCCGAGCTACCTACCAAATCGAAGCCCTCGACGAGTACTACGAGTGTACAGAGTCGATTTCACCGATCAGCGACCGGTTACACGCGAAACGAGGAAGAAAACCGCGGTGAACAGTAAACCCATGATGAACAGTAAATCCGATCGGAATTCCGTCGACACCAGCACGTTCGTATGGCCGAAGGGAGTCCGAATATGGCCTCATAATTTCGGTACGACTCTCCGTTCAAAATTTGATATTTTAAAGTGTATCGATTTTATTTCGGATGTTTCCGGTAGTTCCGTAGTTTAGCGAATTGCCTTGATATGAATTGGATATGTTTTAATATGCTAAAATGATAAATGTGGTAGAATTCGAGGAGTAACGGATTAGATTATCGATCCGGTAGAATTAGCGAGTTTCCGGTAAAACGGAGTTTCTCGCGCGTTTGAGTTTAGATGACCGTAGCCTTGATTGAGATGTAAATATGGTATTGCGAGGGTAATTGAGTAATTCCGGATTAGTTCGGAGCGTTCGAGACCCTTCCGTGGCGTTTGCGGAAACTTTTTCGCAAGGTTTGCCGCAAACGCGTAATATGAGAATATGAGCTGTCTAGTTAGTTCAAAAATGATATAGAAAGGCATATCAGAGTAATGAAGCTTAAACC
Source organism: Zanthoxylum bungeanum (assembly GCA_019454045.1). Taxonomy (NCBI): domain Eukaryota; kingdom Viridiplantae; phylum Streptophyta; class Magnoliopsida; order Sapindales; family Rutaceae; genus Zanthoxylum; species Zanthoxylum bungeanum. The sequence goes on from SKCR01024288.1 coordinate 46,479, forward strand.
GTAGAGTCAGTGAGGATTTGAGTATTCCGAGGTAGTTTGTAGTTTATTGTAGATGAGTAGAAAGTTCCGTAAATAACGGTTTTGACAGATGTGGTGATTTTTTTTGACAGATCGGACCCGGATCGCGGGCGTTTGCCTAGCCAAGTAAGTAATCCATGCTTTGAATACTTAAGAAATTTAGTGTTGCTCGAAGTCAGTTATATAACAAAGTGTATATAATTATAAATAATAAACATGTATACATATAAGAGAACGTAGAAGAAAGAAGTAAGTGTATCGGTATATTCATGTAGATATGAACAAACAGCTTCAAGTATATATATATATATATATATATATAATATATATATATATAATAGTAAAGACAATCATGAGTATATAGAAATAATGAGACACATATCTAGATATAAACCAGTATATGTATTTATATGGATGGATAGAGCATATGAATGAGGTTGTGTTTATATATATATATATATATATATTGAGACTTGGGTTTGGAGGGTTGTAGAAAACTGCACCCTAGGGAATGGGATTAAAGTTTAAAGAACAATAAAATTGTAAAGAAATGAATAGACAAGCACTGCTGCATATAGAGGGGTACAAAATCAAGAACATAAGCATATATTTAGTATGTAAGTATAAGGGTTACGAGTATTTTAGTGTATGTTAATTTAAGTATGTTTGAGTGAGAGCAAAGCATACTGATAATATCTTATGCTGATAAAACATAAGGTAAGTTGCATGAAGTAATAAGTAAGTTTTTTTATGGTAAGTATGTGTACGTGTGTGTGTATTGGTTTTGGGAGTGAGTTAAATATGCCAATGTGGATTGATACAACATTGATAGCATGCATGTGATAAGTTTAAGCATGTTAGAAAAGTTTTGTGTATGCTTAGTGAAATGCATGTATATGAATAATCTCAGAGTGTTATAGATATACATGATTAAATGTATGTACATGTATGATATTTAATGAATCATGGCTAGAGTAGAAAGAAGCATGAGAAAGGCATATATGCATGTGCATGTGTGTGTGTGTGTGTGTTTAAGTTTTCAGCAGTCAAGCAAACGAAAACAATGTTTTCAACAATTTCAAATGTTTTAAAGAAAGATTTCAAATACTTTGAAAAGAATTGTATTTCAGAAAATGTTTTACAGTTTGAGATATAATATATGGATTTATGTTTTTCGGGGTATGAGGTAAAAACTCACCTCAGTATGTAACTTGAGATTCAGTTGGAATTGACGGATATCATATGGATCGGGATTGGAATTTGACCCATCTCAGTGGTACATTGTTGGAATTGACGGATTTAGATACATGTGCACATGTGGAGGATTGAGGGGACGCTCTCAGATCCTTGAGCGGGACTAGGGGACGGCAATACGTAACGCCCCTAGATCCTAAGCGCTTAGATGGTACATTCCTGGGCGGCGATGAGCCTACGGGCGGAGATTTGGTGGCATGGGGGACGGCGATACGTAATGCCTCATGTCACCGGCAGGGTGTTTAGGGGGACGGCGATACGTAACGCCCCTAAACACCGGTGTATTCGGGGGGACGACGATACGTAACGCCCTTGAACACCAGATGGATACTTTGGTACAAGATGACCGTATATTGATTTTCAGATTTCAGTTTTCAGAAAAAGATTTCAGATACCAGTTTTCAGAAAAGAAGTTTTGAAATATCAGATTTTCAGAAAACGGTTTTCAGAGACACAGAACTCAGAGAAAGTTTTCAGTTTTCAGATACAGTTTATAGTTTAAAGATACATTTTTCATTTTTTAGATACAGACCCCAGTTTTCAAATGTAGTTTTCAATCTTCAGATACCGGTGTATTCGGGGTGTCCTATGTGTATCAATATAGGATCCGTCAGTTCTGTGTACCAGAGAATGGGTAGTCCATATGATTAGCAATCAGATAAAACCATGGGCCCGTGGTAAAGTTTAGAAGCTAGTTCTAAACATTCTTTTAGAGATTGCTAATGGAATAGTCGACTGGATAATCCCCGTAGAGATTTGACGTTTACATCTATATCTCTGAGATTTATCCGGATACCTGTGACAGAGGAATTATACATTTTCCATGACCTCGACCTGTATGGTTCAGCGAGATTATCCGTGAACGTCATAATCTACGAGTGGATAGATTATGACGAAATTTGATTTCGTGACGGATATAACTGAATCTAGAGAGTCTCAATAATGAAACATACTCGTAGAGCACAAGAGCAACATTAATAAATAATGTTGATTATTTATAAAGTCGTTTAAAGGTTAAACGCAAGATACGTGCTAAAGGGACTAGATAGTCATTTGCCTAATTATTGTGTATTTACATTTAATACTTGATTAATTTAAATACACATTAATTAATAGTCAAAATGAGTTATTTGACTTATATCCTAAATGAATATATATTTTTTAATATTTAATGTAAATATTATACATATATTTAATATATTTGTATTTGATTAATTAATTGATTATTTAATTGTTAAATGATTAAATTAATTAAAATATAAATATCTTACATTAGGATATTTGATGTAAATGATATTAGTTGCCTTTGTTGACTTAATTAAATATCTAATAAAGTGTTATTTGGATATTTATGCAAGTTGACTAAATTAAAGTGAAATGAAAATGAAATTAATAAACTTGTATTTGCTTTAGCATTTTCGGCCAAGGCAAATCTTGTACAAGCATATATTGTTTTTCATTTCATTTTATTCTTAACCTAATACACTTTACAAAAGAAAAACTCCATTGAAGAAACATAAGAAGCTTGTGAGAAAGAAAGACAAAAATCAAAGAAAGCTTGGATTTTAGTAAGTTTCTTCAACTTGCTATTAGTAAGGAAAATATTCCTTAGGATATAGGCTTTAACATATGATGTTCTTAGGTTATTTCTTTCTTTATTCTTTGTGTTTTTGTTGATGGAAGTTTTGATGGAAGTGTTGAGCATGTTTGATGAAGGAAGATTGTGACTATTGTAGTTATAAGCTTTCTTTTAAGCGTTTGGAAACCATGTTGCTAATCTAGAGTTATTGACCCACTCTTAAATGACCTAGATTTGATCTTGAGTTGTTTCATTGTGTTGAGACTTGGATTGGATGGAAGAATGATGATTAAAGTAATTGATTTAAACTATTTGGTCTAATTTGTCCAATTTGATGAAATTGAAAAATTAGGGTTCATGACCAATTCCAAATTTGGGGCTTTTCATATATGTTGTGTATTTGGATGTGTATATGATGCATATAAAGTTTCATGTTGATTGGATTACATCTTGATGTGTTTTGAGATATGAAATGACCAAATGGACAAAATGCCCACCTATGCATGCATTCGGCCAAGCGAATAGAATTGGGGATTTTGTTGCTTTTGGTGTTTTGATGTTTTGAACATGCTAAGTTCATCTTAGAAATGATTTAGAATCATTCAAAATTGATTTGATCAATTTCAGACTAAAATGGACAAAAATACCAAGTAAGGGTAATTTGGTAAATTCACCTAAATATGATTTATTGAATTTTATTTCATAATTTGATTATTGGAATATTAAATAAATATTTTTATTTAATTAATCCGAGAAAAAGTTTTGAAATCGGAAAATACGATTTTCCACCGCGCTTCCGCTGCGTTACCGGATTTAGCCCCTAAAAAATCCCTACAAAATGGTATCAGAGCAAGTCTGATTCTAGGCCACTTAAAATGATTAGCCTTAATTGAATCAATGTTTAATCATGTTTTCTTGACTTTATACATGCTTATTATAATCTAATTTGGTTAGATTTAGGGTGTATGACACTTAGCGGAAAATCCCTAATTAATAAGGTTTTAATGTAATTATGTATTTGATGCATGTTATGTGGTCCGTCTTGTCAATACGGTTTATGAATACTTCTCTGTGACTACATCGAGACCGTGCCTCTGCTGTGAGGGTGTAGCCGATAGAGATTTATTTATACCGGATGTATATAGATACTAGATAAATTCAAGCGAAAGCGGAATTCTGAACGTGCCCTAGCTGTCAGGATTACGTAAGTAACTTGAGTTTATCATTGACGAGTTTAACCTTGGTACGTCTCCTTGTGGGCATGCCTTCACAGTGACAACGAGAAACGACCAGGACCGGAAACCCAGGAGTCACTATTGAGTGATTGACAAATGAGTTGTCTACCTGATGAATATACGTAGGCGAGACCGTGCCTCTGCTGTGAGCTGAAATATATTCACGGGATCCACTTTTCACTATTTATATTTAATTTAAATATTAAATCTTTGTATTCTGTTTGGGGACTACATTATTGCATGATTTAGTGGGAGGGGCATTTTTAGATTAAAAATCCATGATCTAGTTTATGATTTTGATATTATATGAAACTGCTTGATTTCTGCTAACGTTTTTCGTGATCTCTACGATAGATTGGCGATGGCGGCACAATCCACAAATGAGTTTGCGCGTATGCTTGATGCGAACAAACTGAAAGGCGCTGAGAACTTCGCTGACTGGGAATTGGATTTGAGGATTGTCCTCGATTCCGAAAAGCTGGGATATGTTCTTGAGGGTCCGTTGCCCCTTGCTGTGGGTGCAGATGCTTCGGAGGAGGAACGCCAAGTTTTTGAAACATGGAAGGATGATGATTTAAGGGTTAAATCATACATCCTTAGTTCACTGTCCTCAAAACTCAAGCAACAGTACTATGGTATGCTAGATTTTTATAGTATGATGACGCGATTGAGACAATCGTTTGAGAATCAAGAACAAGTGATTGTTCAAAAAGTCGCCATGGAACTGTTCCATGCGCGTCTGGATGAGGGGCAAAATGTTAGCCCACATATTCTTCAGATGATCGATTTGATCGATCAATTGAGGCAACATAATCTCATCTTGAATTACGTTCTCAGTAGGAGTGTCATTCTTGGTTCACTTCCAGCTTCATTTTTCCAGTTTGTGATGTACTTCAACATGAACGGGACTGTCTGTACCTACCAGGAGCTACATAGGATGTTGCTCACGGTAGAAGAGGATCTTAAGAAGGGATTACCGACTCGCCCCCTAGATCTTCTTCTCTCTCTACTTCTTCCCAAGGATGGTCCAAGGGAAAGAAGAAGAAAGGGAAGAAGAAGAAGGCTTTCGGTCCTCAACAACAAGCGAAGATTGCTAAGCCCAAGAAGGCTTCTGAAGACAAATGCCACCACTGCGGCAAAGTCGGGCATTGGAAAAGGAACTGTCCTGATTACATCGCCCAGCTGAGGAGAGACAGAGCATCTACATCAGGTACTTTTATTTTTCCAGTTATTGATTTATCTTTGGCTTGTGAAGCCGTTACATCCAACTGGATTTTAGATTCTGCTTGTCCCATTCACATTTGCAATTCGTTGCAGGTGTTGAAGGAAAGTAGGAGGCTGAAGCCCGGGGAGATGCAGTTGCAGTTCGGGAGTGGAGACTCTTCGGATGCAGTTGCTGTGGGAGTATGCGAGATCTCATTGCCGAATGGGACACTTTTGTTAAATGAATGCCATTTTGTACCTGGATGTGTAGCTAATATTATATCACTTTTTGTATTGGATACAGAAGGCTTTTTTATTAATATTAAGAACAGTTATTTATATTTATATGATAGTAATAATATTCAGATCCTTTGTTGTCCAAACCAGCATGGTCATTATACATTGCAAACTTCAAAAGATATATTAAATACTGGAGTTAATAAACGTAGTTTACCTGTAATTAATAATACTGAACTTTGGCATATGAGACTTGGTCACATTGGCGTTAAACGCCTTACCCAATTGGTTAGGAATGGTTTGATACCAGATCTTACCATTGAATCCTATCCAACTTGTGAATCCTGTATTAAGGGTAAAATGACCAAAGCCCCATTTTCTGGTGTTGGACACCGTGCCATTAACTTACTGGAACTCGTACATTCTGATGTATGTGGTCCACTAAGTCAAACTGCTCACAGTGGTTATTCGTACTTCGTTACCTTTATCGATGATCTGTCACGGTATGGTTATGTCTATTTGATGAGACATAAATCGGAAACCTTTGAAAAGTTCAAAGAGTTCCGAAATGAAGTAGAAAAAGAAAGTGGTAAATATATTAAATTCCTTCGATCAGATCGAGGCGGCGAATATATGAGTGGTGAGTTTATGGATTATATGAAGGAGAATGGGATTCTCGCTCAATATACTCCTCCAGGTAGTCCACAGCACAATGGAGTGTCTGAGAGGAGAAATCAGACTTTATTGGATATGGTCCAATCAATGTTGAGTTTCACAGATTTGCCCTATTATTTATGGGGCTACTTTCTCTTAACAGCCGCACATCTTTTGAAGAAGATTCCTTCAAAAGCTGTTCCTACGACTCCGTATCAGATATGGTTCGGTAGGAGACCAAATCTTAATTATATTAATGTTTGGGGTTGTCCTGCCTATGTCAGGGTGACTCAGCAAGATAAGCTTTCGCCACGAGGGCAAAAGTTTAGGTTTGTCGGATATCCTTCGAATACGAGGGGATATCTGTTCTATGATACCGAGCATCGAAATGTGTTCGTAGCTCGCTTCGCAAAATTTCTAGAAGTAGAATTTTTGTCAGAAGGTGGTAATCATAGACAGGTTGAGCTTGATGAAGTCTAACCTGAAAACAACGAACCAACGGAGGAACCTGAAGTTCAAGTAGATGAAGGACCTTCAACACACACACTCCGTAGGTCAGAAAGGGTATCTAGACCTCCTGAACGTTTGTATTTGATACAAGAAAAGAATCTGGATGTTCTCTTAGTTGAAGAGATAGATCCTTTCACCTATAGAGAATCGATGTTGGACATCGACTCTGTGAAATGGCAAAGTGCCATGAAATCCGAGATAGACTCAATGCATGAAAATCAAGTTTGGGACTTGATTCCGGTTCCCGAAGGAATTGTTCATATCAGTTGTAAATGGGTTTACAAGAGGAAGCGCGGGCCTGATGGTAAGGTTGAGACTTACAAGGCCCGACTGGTAGCAAAAGGTTACACGCAGCGACCTGGCGTCGACTACGATGAAACTTTTTCACCAGTAGCAATACTTAAGTCTATCCGGATTTTACTTTCTATAGATGTGTATCATGACTACGAGATTTGGCAAATGGATGTCAAAACGGCTTTTCTAAATGGATTTCTTGATGAAGAAATCTGTATGGAACAGCCGGAAGGTTTTGCGTCCAGCGAAAACTCGGGTATGGTATGTAAGCTTAAGAAATCCATTTATGGACTTAAACAAGCTTCACGAAGTTGGAATCTTCGATTCGACGAGATTATTAGATCGTCTGGTTTTCTCAAGAATTCGTAAGAATGCTGTGTGTATCAGAAGGCCAGTGGGAGCATGGTCGTATTTTTAGTCCTATATGTTGATGATATCCTAATCATTGGGAATGATTTAGGTATGTTACAAACGTTAAAGCGTACCTCTGTAAGAATTTCTCCATGAAGGACCTGGGAGAAGCTTCATATGTTTTAGGGGTAAAACTCTATAGAGATAGACAAATGAGGCTGATTGGGCTATCCCAATCAACATATATAGATAAGATCTTAGAACGGTATAGTTTTGGTAACTGTAAGACAGCAAACATACCGTTCAGAGACATGGGATTCATCTTTCTAAGAAGATGAGTCCACAAACAGAAGATGAGAAGGTTAGAATGTCTAACCAACCTTATACTTCGTGTTTGGGTAGCATAATGTATGCCATGTTATGTACGAGGCCTTATATCAGTTTCGCTGTTAGCATAACTACTCGATATTAGTCCAATCCAGGTAATGGCCATTGGATGGCCATTAAATATATCCTAAAGTATCTTAAAGGTACCAAGGATAAGTTAATAATTTATGGAGGAAACGAACTGCAAGTTAATGGGTATACAGACTCCGATTTCCAATCGGATCCCGATGATAGAAAGTCTACATCTGGATTTGTCTTTACCCTTAACGGAGGTACAGTTTGTTGGAAGAGTTCCAAACAGGGATAGACAGCTGATTCCACCACTGAGGCGGAATATATTGCAGCTTCTGAAGCTGCAAAATAGGCTGTGTGGATAAAGAACTTTATCACAGAATTGGGAGTTGTCCCAAGTATCGAGAATGCGATTCCGTTATACTGTGATAATACTGGAGCCATTGCGCAAGCAAAGAAACCGAGGGCGCATCAGAAGTCGAAGCATGTGGAACTCAAGTACCACATCATTCGAGAGATTGTGTCGCGAGGGGATATTGTCGTGTGTAAGGTACCGAGTGAAGATAATGTAGCAGACCCGCTGACGAAGGCCATACCTCCGAAGCTGTTTGATAAACACATGGAGTCGATGGGTATTAGATACAATCGTTATTGGCACTAGAGCAAGTGGGAGATTTTGTTGGGGTTGGTGCTCAGAGCGCCAATTCCCGGTTGTATTTCTTTTGAATACTTCTGTAAAACATTATTATTATGAATAATATATGCAGTTTCTATAATATAATCTATCTTATTATATGGTAAAGTCGTAATAACCTTAGAATGATTAGTCATGGTACTGTTGCAAAAGCGTCGCAACTGACATTGAGTAGTATCATGACGTTGTCATTCTCAGATAGTTCCTGGTCAAGGTTTACACTACTTGGTCAGTAAAGTAAACCCGTTGAGACCGGTACATGTCGTATACTGGAATATATGATTCTGATGGTTTCTCAATGAACCATTAGTCTTGGAGACTAGTATAGACGTGTAGGTGTTTATAGCGGATAAACACTGAAAGACTCACCGAAGATTCTTAATGGATGGTACACCAGCGTCAATAAGAATCTTCTCGGGTTAAGTAGCACTTGTGATTCTTAGACTTGAGATGCCATTGTGGGCACATGAGACATCTTCTAAACTTAGATGACAGTCACGTCACCGATCTATTTAGATCAGACCTCCGTCTGTTCATTGGGTGTAGATAGATCCTCAGGGTGTCCTATGCGTATCAAGATAAGATCCGTCAGTTCTGTGTACCAGAGCATAGGTAGTCCATATGATTAGCAATCAGATAAAACCATGGGCCCGTGGTAAAGTTTAGAAGCTAGTTCTAAACATTCTTTTAGAGATTGCTAATGGAATAGTCGACTGGATAATCCCCGTAGAGATTTGACGTTTACATCTATATCTCTGGGATTTATCCGGATACCTGTGACGGAGGAATTATACATTTGCCATGACCTCGACCTGTATGGTTCAGCGAGATTATCCGTGATCGTCATAATCTACGGGTGGATAAATTATGACGAAATTTGATTTCGTGACGGATATACCTGAATCTAGAGAGTCTCAATAATGAAACATACTCATAGAGCACTAGAGCAACATTAATAAATAATGTTGATTATTTATAAAGTCGTTTAAAGGTTAAACGCAAGATACGTGCTAAAGGGACTAGATAGTCATTTGCCTAATTATTGTGTATTTACATTTAATACTTGATTAATTTAAATACACATTAATTAATAGTCAAAATGAGTTATTTGACTTATATCCTAAATGAATATATGTTTTTTAATATTTAATGTAAATATTATATATATATTTAATATATTTGTATTTGATTAATTAATTGATTATTTAATTGTTAAATGATTAAATTAATTAAAATATAAATATCTTACATTATGATATTTGATGTAAATGATATTAGTTGCCTTTGTTGACTTAATTAAATATCTAATAAAGTGTTATATGGATATTTTTGCAAGTTGACTAAATTAAAGTGAAATGAAAATGAAATTAATAGACTTGTATTTGGCTTTAGCATTTTCGGCCAAGGCAATTCTTGTACAAGTATATATTGTTTTTCATTTCATTTTATTCTTAACCTAATACATTTTACAAAAGAAAAACTCCATTGAAGAAACATAAGAAGCTTGTGAGAAAGAAAGACAAAAATCAAAGAAAGCTTGGATTTTAGTAAGTTTCTTCAACTTGCTATTAGTAAGGAAAATGTTCCTTAGGATCTAGGCTTTAACATATGATGTTCTTAGGTTATTTCTTTCTTTATTCTTTATGTTTTTTTTTATGGAAGTTTTGATGGAAGTGTTGAGCATGTTTGATGAAGGAAGATTGTGACTATTGTAGTTATAAGCTTTCTTTTAAGGTTTTGGAAACCATGTTGCTAATCTAGAGTTATTGACCCACTCTTAAATGACCTAGATTTGATCTTGAGTTGTTTCATTGTGTTGAGACTTGGATTGGATGGAAGAATGATGATTAAAGTAATTGATTTAAACTATTTGGTCTAATTTTTCCAATTTGATGAAATTGAAATATTAGGGTTCATGAACAATTCCAAATTTGGGCTTTTCATATATGTTGTGTATTTGGATGTGTATATGATGCATATAAAGTTTAATGTTGATTGGATTACATCTTGATGTGTTTTGAGACATGAAATGACCAAATGGACAAAATGCCCACCTATGCATGCATTCGGCCAAGTGAGTAGAATTTGGGGATTTTGTTGCTTTTGGTGTTTTGATGTTTTGAACATGCTATGTTCATCTTAGAAATGATTTAGAATCATTCAAAATTGATTTGATCAATTTCGGACTAAAATGGACAAAAATACCAAGTAAGGGTAATTTGGTAAATTCACCTAAATATGATTTATTGAATTTTATTTCATAATTTGATTATTGGAATATTAAATAAATATGTTTATTTAATTAATCCGAGAAAAAGTTTTGAAATCGGAAAATATGATTTTCCACCGCTTCCGCAGCGTTACCGGATTTAGCCTAAAAAAAACCCCTACAGTTTCGTATCCTACGTGACTATCATCTCCATATGACTGAAGTGACACTTCCATCTTGACATCACACCCAACACACTACGATTCCCAATATACCCAGTATCGGCGTACACAGAACCGGTTAAAGCCCTGGACGACCTCAACTAAAGTATATTGATTGTCGTATGTATTAGCGGTGCAAGTCTCAGGTTAAGACCAAATATAACTTCTCTGATTGCAGACTCCCATAGACACATAGTCATACTACCAATGGGATTCCGTGGGGGGTCTATCCAGAGCGAAGCTGTTTCCCGTACCATCGGTAAAACACAACCTCCTATTACACTTGCATGAGTATCATATACCCAAATATATGAGAACTATGCCGTTGTGCCCTCACAAACGCGCACAAGTGTAATACTAGTCTTTTACGTATTTATCGATGTCCAATCTCGATAATACTCTGACTAGGGACATTTAATGATTTATCCTTCGTGGACTGATACTGTCTCATATCATTCTCCATCCAGAAACAAATCATAGGGACCTCTCATCATTTATACATCTAGGTGATCTAATCACAAATGGTAAGAGTGCAATCTCCTTTGTCACATAGTTAATTTGTACAACAACACCGTGATCTGTACAAATAGTGACGCTATAGGTCATAATTGTCCAACACAATAATCATTTTCATTTTGAATTAAATCATAAACCATTATGATTACATCAAAACGATAATTCCAAGAACCTAATGCTTGCTTCAATCCAAACATGGATCGAATAACCGCAAACCTTGTTTGCTAGTTTTGGTACGACAAAACCGACAGGATCTTGTAAACATCCTCCAAAGGTTTCCTTTTCAGAAAAGCGATTTTCCCATTCAGCTGTCATATTTCAGGAATGAAACATGCAGCTTTAGCAAGCATTCTCCAAATGGATTTACCGTGGCAACAGTTAAAAGGTTTAATCGTAATCAACAGAATGTTGATAACGATACATTTCTACTAAAAGCCTAGCTTTATACGTTGGTATGTTGCCATCAATGTATGTCTTCCTTAAAGACTAATATAGTACCAATAGGCACAATGTCTTGCGGTACATCAACTAGTATCCAAACTTGGTTGATATACATGGAATCCATTTCGGATCATATGGCACTTTGCCATAATAGGGAGTCGATACCTTGTATCACTACCTTTTACGTAGTCAGTTGGTATACCTAAAAAGATTGACATCTTTATGAGGTGAGATCAGAAACCCATACCCCGGGTTGTTTTCTAACTCTCTCCGACTTACGTGGTTCTTATGTATTTGAAGACTATTGGAATAGTTTCATCCTTGATGAACTATTTAGTGTTCCATTAAGGAATCGGTGCCATGAATAGTATTACTCTGATTTTCATCGAGTTTTACTATCCTCCCACTTACCACTGCATATCGGTATTCCTCTTAGGAAAACCGTATGGCGAGCAAAAATTACATTGTTCTCTTGTGAGTTGTATAAGTACTATACTTTGGTATCCATAGGATTACCTACAATTGGCACTTATCCTATTTGGGTTTTAGTTTGGTATCATCCAAACATATGCCAAGCATACCTAAATAATCAGGAATGTGAAACCCGGTTTCTTTCCCGTTCATATCTAATATGATATCTGTCAAACAGATTTTTATGGAACCTTATTCTAATTAAGTTATGCACTGTTTATGCTTATCCGTTGAAGGAAATAGTAGCTCAGAGCGACTCATGATTAACCTTATCATGTCCAACAAAATTCGATTTATCCTTTCGGACACACCGTCAAACTGACGTGTTCCGGGAGGAGTCCTCATTGAAAGAATACTTTACTCTTTCAAGTATATAAGAAACTTATTGCTTAAGTATTTTCCATTACGGTCTTACCGTGACGGTATAATACTTTAGCCGATCTGTTTGTCTATTTCGTGTCGAAACTTTAAAATTTTTCGATTTGTGTTCTTCAAAAGAAACACATAACCATAACGCAATGCCACATCCGTATAGGTCACGAAATATTCATATCCACTTCTAGCCTAGCTAGATACGGGCCCACTTGCTTCACTATGAACTATGGCTAACAGATCGGTGGCAGTTTCACTTTTACCAAGTAAAGGTGTTTTAGGCGCTTTGCCTAATAAACTAGATTCTTAGACTTTATTTGATTGGAATCAAATTAGTCATAGTACCCACTCTTCGAAAGTGTGGATATACGATTCTTGGTTAATTGTGTCCCCGACAACAATGCCACAATTAAGTTTCATCTGATCAAATCAGTTTGAGCTATTTGTTTGTCATGTTATATGTTTGAGATATTTATTTATATTCAAAATATAAATTATGTTATTCATATCTAATGTGTTTATCTCAATATCATATTTATATAATAAAACACTTTAGTGTTCTAGAATATAAAGGTTCACCCGCAGTGGGTTAAACATTGATATAGAGATAATATTTCTAGTCAAACTAGTTACATTATAACAGTTCCCTAACTTAGGTACACACCCGAGGGTAGTTCCTAAACTTAAGTATCCACGGTTAAAACAGAGACTTTCGTCCCGTTTCAAATTCACAGATAAATCTCAATTGAAGTCAGTATCCTGTTCATAACAGATTCTGAACAACAATACATATATTTTATGTACCACACTAAGTATTTAAAATCTAATTTTAATACTAGTAGTGAACATAATATGACAAACATATTTGAAGTCAGAGCCTTGCTCGTTCTTCAATTCCTTCATGTTTGCTTTGTCCAAATGGCAGCTACGCTTCTGCGATCCCGTTTGCCACAATAAGGCAGACATTTTAGGATATGTCATTTATCTTCCCAGAAGACTATAATGATTTTTCCTTTGCCAGTTTCAACACTCCAGAAGCCTTTGGCCAAGCCTTGGCCTTCTAGAATATCGAAGTAAGGTGCGCCTTGTGCTACTTGCCTTATTGCAAACTTTGACTTTATCTCCTTGAGAATAGTCATTAATTCTCCAAGAATTATTTATTGCAATTTTAGTACTTCTAAAATCTAAGAATAGATTATTTGAAGATCCTTCAATTTCATTATCATACTTTAAGGATCTAATCCTTAGTTCTGATTCAGAAATTAAGGAGTCTACTGCGACAAGCTTAATGGATTAAGCACTAAAGTTATCATTACATGATCTTCCAAAGATTATGCTATACTATTTGCTTAACTCCGGGCTTAGGCATAATATATTATTTTATCAAATAAAGTAACTTATTATTTTCCAGGACCATCCTGAAATTATTCCCAATTTGAAAATTAAACAATTTAAATACATTTTCCTTAGGATTATGTATTAAACGTCAATCTTTCAATTTTATCTTGATTTTAATAGTCCAACTATTTAATCAACGATTAAGGTACTATTTATTATAATGATTACAATAGTCCAACTATTTAATCAACTATAATTTAATAGATTAAAATCAATTATATTGATTACTATAATCCAATCATAAAATCAACTATAAATGAATTGTTTGAATATAGTCCAACTATTAATTAAAACAACGTTTAAATATTAGTCCAACTAACATTTAATTGATTGACGAATGATATTTGTTTGAGCGCGTATGGCAAGTAATTAAACGAGTATTGCAAATTCAATTCTTGCCTCCCACTATTTTTCGGCGAGCCTCTAACCCTCTGTCGAGTACTCGGGAAACCGTGTTTCCTACTGGGTTAGGATCCTATTAAATATCACACAATCTTGACTTTGGCCAACAAGTTGTATGATAATTAACTAGGTAGATCTCTAAGATCAATTGGATCTAATCCAATTCCTAGATCCGGTAGGGGGACATCCAAGTCCGAAACATATATCTTATATATGCCAATATATCCAATATATTGCCTAACCTTTTTCCTCTGAATCAACTAAGCTTTGGATAACAAATTTAGTGATCCCAGTTAAGCGCGACCCATTGACAATGTAAAGCTTCGTAATCAATGTTGATGGACAAGAAGTGGTCTTGACTTTGGCCAACAAACCACAACTTCGAAAAGGCACTGATATAGAACAAAGCTCTCGTGATTCAAACACATCCTCGACGGACAAAGGCCTTGACTTTGGCCAACAAGCCAATGTCAGTCTCGGATCTTGAGTGAGAATCACTCAATGGAAGGAAAAACGCTTAATATTATTTGAGGGTTTTTCGCGTGCAAATTGGCAACCAATTTATTATCTTTGTTAAGGTCTCATTATCATACACCCTTAAGCATGCATTCTAAACACATAATAAAGCGCGTATAATAAAATAATAATGATATGCGAATGGATACTTTACATTGATCCTAGATCAAATCTCTTCATTTCTCTCTCCAGCTAGCACAAGTATTTATTTATACCCGTTACACTACACTTCTAAAGAAACCTCATTTACATTGAGGGGAATATGTGAGAAGAGAATACAAAGAATAAGGAGGTAATAAGGCTGGACTCACAGGTCCAATTAATAAATCAAATTTATTACAACAATTTCTAAAATTGTCCCACCCATCTAATATCCATCTGATATACATTATTCATGCATCGCAACCATGTATTCACACAAGCATGTTATCAATCAATCTAATCAAATTAATTAATCTGATAATTAGTGACCATCAAATGTTCAAACAACGATTTGATTTTGCTCGAGTCAAACTCGTTTTTGCGAATAAGTATTCAAAGTACGAATTCTCGAATTAAATTAAACTACATAATTAAATCCAATTCAATTTGTATTTAATATTAATTCGCTATTTAATTCCAAATTAAATACTACACTTTATTAATAAACCTTTTACAACTTAAATTCCAAATTTAATCGTTACGGGTCTCAAAGCCCGATTAATATCCAATATTAATTTAATTAAAGTCCAATGGGATTTTAATTAATTTCTTAAGGCGTGGACTTTTGGTCAACTCGGGTCAAACCGAATAAGCAAAATCCAATCCGGGAGTTACACCATAAGCCCATAAATCAATTTTGGCCCATTAGGCACAATTAAACTTTAAAGGTCCATTAAGTCGCATTTGGGCTTTATGGAAGCGGTTTTGGGCCCAATTGGATCCAACCAATTTAGCCTAAACCCAACTTGGTACAACCAAGCCCAATAAGCCCAATAACAACTTTCAAGCCCAAATCTAATTTTAAGCCCAACTAATTTAATTCAAAAAATTCCAAATTTCTCAATTAAATTACCTAAAGTGTATTACACAATTAATTACCCAAATCAATATTTCCAAAACAAAAATTTGTACAATTAATCATGCTCATCAATAACAAAACATGTCCAACACATTTCATCAAAAATCAAACCCAATTTACATGCATGTATGTCTCGGCCATGGGGGAATTTTATGCCCAAATCAAATTCAATCCAATTAAATTCAATTCAACATTAAATCAATATCCCCAAATGATTTCCAACACATCCAATGAATCAAAAAATCAAAATCCAAGACAATTAGGGTTCATCATATTTTCGGCCAAGCTAGAAAATTTGGGGAAAATTGTTCCAAACCATTTTTATTGAAATTGATCCAATCAATCTTCAATTAAAACACATTTAAGCATACTAATTCATCCAATTTCATTAAATCATGCCCAAATTCGTTTTACCCAATTTTAAACCCTAAATTAGTTTCATGCTCAAAATAGCTCAAGATACCATTGTTGGAGTTTTATAAGCTTCCTAAGATCATTAATCAAGCATGAAACAAGTGTGAATACATTCAAAGGAGGTGCGGAATACTCGCAATGAACGGTTGAGTCGATGCGGTTGAAGACAAAAACGAACTGCCTCCTCCAAGAAGTCATTCGGCAGTGGGCTGTGTGGTCTTCCAAGAAATTCGGCCATGGACTCCATTAAAGCTCCAAGATCCAAGCTCTTGATGATGGTGATTCCATGCTCATGAAATCACTTCCCTATCACCTTAGGATAACTCAATGTGTGTGCTAGCACCTTAATCTTGCAACAAAAATCACTCATTTCTTCCTCCTAGCTCACAGTTTCAACCAAACCAGTGAAGAGAGAAAGAAAGCCTCCAAGGCCGAGAGAGAAGAAGGAGTTAGGAGAGAGACATATCTCTTTTTGGCTCCAAAAAATCATATGCAGAGAGAGAGAGAAATAAAAAAAGTATTAGGTTTATATTTCCAAAATTAATTAACCATTTACCACTTTTTAATTTCAAAAAAGTCAAGCATTAAATGCTTGCATCATCTCACATCAACTCACATCAATTAATCAATCAATTGTCACATCACTAAAAGTGACATGTGATTTGACGCTTGATGTGACTACTGATTTGACGCTTGATTTGACTTGCGTGCCGCATTTGAATTCGAAATGCGAATGCGCTCGCAAACAATCCCGGTCTTGGGTTCGCTAATTCCAAATTAACAAATTTTCCGTTGCCACACAATTAAATGATTACGCCTAGCAAAATCACTATTTACGTCGCAAATGAATTAATTCTAAATTAACTTGTTTGCCTAAAATTAAAATCTAATTTTAATTCCGCGTCGAAATCCAATTTCGTTTAATATATCGAATATATTAATTAATCGATTAATTCCAAATTAATCGTTATCTCTATTTAATTGATATTTTATCCAGACAAAATATCTCCGCAATTAATCCCAAATTAATTTTCTCTCTTATTAAATTAATCCCAAATTAATTAAAGGTTGCAACCGTCGGGATAATATGACTTGGTCATGATTATCCGATATTAAAGAGACTAGTTGCTCGTAATCCGATATATGCTTCCTACGGGGCAGACACTGTACCAGCCCCAAGCCTTGCATGTGATCATCCGATACTAGACAGAAATACGCAATACTACGTATACTACGTATACTACGTATACTACGCCTGATATAGATCCTTTATTCCTGTAAGGATATTTTCGGAGAATTGGGAAGGCATGGCGCTTTGCTAGAAGCCAACCTTGTCTTGTAAATCAGTACAAACGTAGTACTTGGTACTTACGTGTTCGGATAGTCCGACGACCGGATTTACTGCCAACATATCCGGGGATCTCATGGGTCGCTTCCCAAAGATTCACCGATGACGTATGACTCGCACTTTTAATTAATCTGGGATTAATTAGATGAGAGAGAAAATTAATCTGAGATTAATTGTGGAGATATTTTATCTGGGATAAAATATCAATAAAAGAGAGATAACGATTAATTTGGAATTAATTGATAAATTAATATATTCGATATATTATATGAAATTGGATTTCGACGCGGAATTAAAATTAGATTTTAATTCGGGCGAACGAATTAATTTTGAATTAATTCATTAGCGACGTGAATAGTGACTTCGCTAGGCGTAATCATTTAATTGCGTCGCAACGAAAAATTTGTTAATTTGGAATTAGCGAACCCGAGCCCATGATTATTTGCGAGCGCATTCGTATTTCGAATTCGAGTGCGGCACGCAAGTCAAATCAAGAGTCAAATCACTTGTCACTTTGAGTGATGTGACTTGACAACTTGAAATGAATGATGTGAATAATGATGTGGTAGTTGGAAGGCATTTAATTGTTATTTGCCTTTGACTTTTGTAATTGAAAAATGGTATATGTTAATTTATTTTGGAAATTAATAAAACCAATACACATTTTTCTTTTCATTCTATCTCTTTGCTCACGTTTGGGAGCCATTTCTTTCTTCTCTTTCATTCGGCCAACAGGCCAAATTGTTCTTCTGTTTCTGGAAAATGTCGAGAGCAATGGGAAGCAAGTGCTTGATTTTTGTGGCAAAAATCAAGAGAGCTAGCACTCCGAGGACATGCGAAGGTGATAGGGAAGTCCACCCATGAGCCGGGAATCATTCGACGAAGCTTGGAGCTTGACAAAGACATCCATGGCCGAAACCAGTGAGCTGTAACAGTGCTCACTGCAGAGCAGTCCAATGGGCAAAAGTTCGAGTTTTTTTCGTTACCGCGTCGCTCAACCGATCGATTTGAGTATTTCACGACTTTCTCGATTGTGTTCACATATGTTCATGCTTGGTTATTGATCCTTGGGACACTAGTAAACTCCAACAGTATGACTCGCACTTTTATTAATCTGGGATTAATCAGATGAGAGAGAAAATTAATCTGAGATTAATTGTGGAGATATTTTATCTGGGATAAAATATCATTTAAAAAGAGAGAACGATTAATTTGGAATTAATCGATTAAAATAATATATTCGATATATTATACGAAATTGGATTTCAACGCGGAATTAGAATTAGATTTTAATTTGGGCGAACGAGTTAATTTAGAATTAATTCGTTAGCGACGTGAATAGTGATTTCACTAGGCATAATCATTTAATTACGTCGCAACGGAAAATCATTAATTTGGAATTAGCGAACCCGAGCCCGAGAGTATTTACGAGCGCATTCGCATTTCGAATTCGAGTGCGGCACGCAAGTCACATCAAGCGTCAAATCACATGTCACTTTGAGTGATGTGACAATTGATTGATGGTAGTTGGTAGTTGTTGGGTTGTCGGTAAGCTTTGTTGTTTGACTTTTTGAAAGCAAATAAATTGCTAATTAATTTTTTAAAAATTAAAGAAGTGTATTAGATACACTTTTGGCAAACCAACCACACAACTCTCTCTTTCTCACTTCTCAATTTCTCATGCCCAAGGGGTTGTATTCTGCCTTCTTTCACTGGTCAAAAACCGAGAATGATGAGCAGTCCAAGAGTAATTTTGTTGCAAAATCAAAGTGCTAGCACACTCCGGAGTCGTCCGTAGGTGATAGGGAAACCCACCCGTGGGCTTGGAATACCATTCGGAAGCTTGGAGGTTCATGGAACCACTTCCATGGCCGAATCCAAGGGGCACCAAATCATCCACTGCCGTGAGCATGAAGGAGCATAAAATGATTTTCGTTCATCACCGCATCGTCTCAACCGATCATTGTGAGTATTCCGCAACTTCGTCGTTTGTATTCGCACTTATTTTCAATGCTTGGAATGATCTTGGGATGCTTAGACAGTTCCAACAATGGTATCAGTGTTGGGGTTGGTGCTCAGAGCGCCAATTCCCGGTTGTATTTATGTTAAATACTTCTGTAAAACATTATTATTATGAATAATATATGCAGTTTCTATAATATAATCTATCTTTCTATATGGTAAAGACGTAATGACCCTAGAATGATTAGTCATGATACAGTTGCAAAAGCGTCGCAATGGACATTGAGTAGTATCATGACGTTGTCATTCTCAGACTGTTCCTGGTCAAGGTTTACACTACTTGGTCAGTATAGTAAACCCGTTGAGACCGGTACATGTCGTATACTGGAATATATGATTCCAATGGTTTCTCAATGAACCATTTGTCTTGGAGACTAGTATAGACGTGTAGGTGTTTATAGCGGATAAACACTGAACGACTCACCGAAGATTCTGAATGGATGGTACACCAGCGTCAATAAGAATCTTCTTGGGTTGAGTAGCACTTGTGATTCTTAGATTTGAGATGCCATTGTGGGCACATGAGACATCTTCTACACTTAGACGGCAGTCACGTCACCGATCTATTTAGATCAGACCTCCGCCTGTTCGTTGGGTGTAGATAGATCCTCAGGGTGTCCTATTTGTGTCAAGATAGGATCCGTCAGTTCTGTGTATCAGAGCATAGGTAGTCCATATGATTAGCAATCAGATAAAACCATGGGCCGTGGTAAAGTTAGAAGCTAGTTCTAAACATTCTTTTGAGATTGCTAATAGAATAGTCGACTGGATAATCCCGATAGAGATTTGACGTTTACATCTATATCTCTGGGATTTATCCGGATACCTGTGACAGAGGAATTATACATTTGCCATGACCTCGACTTGTATGGTTCAGCGAGATTATCCGTGATCGTCATAATCTACGGGTGGATAGATTATGGACACGAAATTAGATTTCGTGACGGATATACCTGAATCTAGAGAGTCTCAATAATGAAACATACTCGTAGAGCACTAGAGCAAATTAATAAAAATATGATTATTTGTAAAGTCGTTTAAAGGTTAAACGCAAGATACGTGCTAAAAGACTAGATAGTCATTTGCCTAATTATTGTGTATTTACATTTAAAACTTGATTAATTTAAATACACATTAATTAATTGTCAAAATGAGTTATTTGACTTATATCTTAATTTGTCCAATTTGTGGAAATTGAAAAATTAGGGTTCTTAACTAATTCCAAATTTGGGGATTTTCATATATGTTGTGTATTTTTGTGTGTATATGATGCATATAAAGTTTCATGTTCATTGGATTACATTTAGATGTGTTTTGAGACATGAAATGACAAAGTGCACAAATGTGCTCCAAGGAGGGGGCTCTCGGCTTTGTCAAAATTATTTGGGGATTTTGGTCCTTTTGGTGTTTTGATGTTATGAACATCATAAGTTCATCTTAGAAATGATTTAGAATCATTCAAAATTGATTGGATCAATTTCGGCCTAAACAGACAAACTACCAAAGGAACGGCATTTCGGTAAATTCACTTAAAATTGTTTTATTGAATTTATTTTTATATTTGATTATTGGAATATTAAATAAATATGTTTATTTAATTAATCCGAGAAAAATTTTTGAAATCTGAAAATCGGATTTTCACCGCTTCCGCTGCGTTACCGGATTCACCCCCTAAAAACCCATACAAAATGGTATCAGAGCTAGTCTGATTCTAGGCCACCTAAAATGATTAGCCTTCATTGAATCAAATTTAATCATGTTTTCTTGACTTTATGCATGCTTATTAGGATCTAAATTGGTTAGATTTAGGGTGTATGACACTTAGCGAAAATCCCTAATTAATAAGGTTTGAATGTAATTATGTATTTGATGCATGTTATATGGTCCGTCTTGTCAATACGGTTTATGAATACTTCTTTGTGACTACATCCGAGAGCGTGCCTCTGCTGTGAGGATGTAGCCGATAAAGATTTATTTATACCGGATGTATATCAGATGCTAGGTAAATTCAAGTAAAAGCGGAATTCTGAACGTGCCCTAGCTGTCAGGATTACGTAAGTAACTTGAGTTTATCATTGACGAGTTTAACCTTGGTACGTCTCCTTGTGGGCCTGCCTTCGCAGCGACAACGAGAAACGGCCAGGACCGGATACTTAGGAGTCATTAGTGAATGATTGACAAATGAGTTGTCTACCTGATGAATATACGTAGGCGAGACCGTGCCTCTGCTGTGAGCCGAAATATATTCACGGGATCCACATTTCACTATTAGTATTTAATTTAATTATTAAATATTTGTATTCTGTTTGGGATTACAATATTGCATGATTTAGTGGGAGGGGCATATTAGATTAAAAATCCATGATCTAGTTTATGCTTTTGATATTATATGAAACTGCTTTATTTCTGCTAATCGTTTTTCGTGATCTATATGATAGATTGGCGATGGCGGCACAATCCACAAATCAGTTTGCGCGTATGCTTGATACGAACAAACTGAAAGGCGCTGAGAACTTTCCAGACTGGGAATTGGATTTGAGGATTGTCCTCGATTCCGAAAAGCTGGGTTATGTTCTTGAGGGTCTGTTGCCCCTTGCAGTGGGTGAGGATGCTTCAGAGGAGGAACGCCAAGTTTTTTGAAACTTGGAAGGATGATGATTTAAGGGTAAATCATACATCCTTAGTTCACTGTCTCCGAAACTCAAGCAACAGTACTATGGTATGTTAGATTCCTATTGTATGATGACGCGATTGAGACAATCGTTTGAGAACCAAGAACAAGTGATTGTTCACAAAGTCGCCATGGAACTGTTCCATGCGCGTCTGGATGAGGGGCAGAGTGTCAGCCCACATGTTCTTCAGATGATCGATTTGATCGATCAATTGAGGCAACATAATCTCATCTTGAATGACATTCTCGGTAGGAGTGTCATTCTTGGTTCACTGCTAGCTTCATTTCGCCAGTTCGTGATGTACTTCAACATGCACGGGACTGTCTGTACCTACCAGGAGCTACATAGGATGTTGCTCACGGCAGAAGAGGACCTTAAGAAGGGAGTACCGACTCGCCCTCCTAGAAATACTTCTCTTTCGGCTTCTTCCCAAGGATGGTCCAAGGAAAGAACAAGAAAGGCAAGAAGAAGAAGAAGGCTTTTGGTCCTCAACAACAGGCGAAGATTGCAAAGCCCAAAAGGGCTTCTGAAGACAAATGCCACCACTGCGGCAAAGTTGGGCACTAGTAAAGGAACTGTCCTGATTACATTGCCCAAGTGAGGAGAGACAGAGCTTCTACATCAGGTACTTTTATTTTTCCAGTTATTGATTTATCTTTGGCTTGTGAAGCCGTTACATCCAGCTGGATTTTAGATTCTGCTTGTCCCATTCACATTTGCAATTCGTTGCAGGTGCTCAAGGAAAGTAGGAAACTGAAGCCTGGAGAGATGCAGTTGCGGTTCGGGAGTGGAGACTATTTGGATGCAGTTGCAGTGGGAGTATGCGAGATCTCATTGCCGAATGGGACACTTTTGTTATATGACTGTCATTTTGTCGGGATGTGTCGCAAATATTATATCACTTTTTTTATTAGATACAGAAGGCTTTTGTATTAATATTAAGAATAGTTCTTTGTATTTATATGATAAAAATAATATTCAGATCCTTTGTTGTCAAAACCAGCATGGTCATTATACATTGCAAACTTCAAAGATATATTAAATACTGGAGTTAATAAACGTAGTTTACCTGTAATTAATAATACTGAACTTTGGCATATGAGACTTGGTCACATTGGCGTTAAACGCCTTACCCAATTGGTTAGGAATGGTTTGATATCAGATCTTACCATTGAATCCTATCCAACTTGTGCATCCTGTATTCAGGGTAAGATGACCAAAGCCCCATTTTCTGGTGTTGGACACCGCGCCACTAACTTACTAGAACTCGTACATTCTGATGTATGTAGTCCACTAAGTCAAACTGCTCACAGTGGTTATTCGTACTTCGTTACCTTTACCAATGATTTATCACGGAACGGTTATGTGTATTTGATGCGACATAAATCGGAAACCTTTGAAAAGTTCAAAGAGTTCCGAAATGAATTAGAAAAACAAACTGGTAAATATATTAAATGCCTTCGATCAGATCGAGACGGTGAATATATGAGTGTGAGTTCATGGATTATATGAAGGAGAATGGGATTCTCGCTCAATATACTCCTCCAGGTACACCACAACACAATGGTGTATCTGAAAGGAGAAATCGGACTTTATTGGATATGGTCTGATCGATGTTGAGTTTCACAGATTTGCCCTATTACTTATGGGGTTACTCTCTCTTAACAGCCGCACATCTTTTGAATAAGATTCCTTCAAAGGCTGTTCCTACGACACCGTATCAGATATGGTTCGGTAGGAGACCAAATCTTAATTATATTAAGGTTTGGGGTTGTCCTGCCTATGTCAGGGTGACTCAGCAAGATAAGCTTTCACCACGAGGGCAAAAGTTTAGGTTTGTTGGATATCCTTCGAATACGAGGGTATATCTGTTCTATGATACCGAGCATCGAAATGTGTTCGTAGCTCGCTTCGCAAAATTTCTAGAAGTAGAATTTTTGTCAGAAGGTGGTAATCATAGACAGGTTGAGCTTGATGAAGTCCAACCTGAAAACAACGAACCAACGGAGGAACCTGAAGTTCAAGTAGATGAAGGACCTTCAACACACACACTCCGTAGGTCGGAAACGGTATCTAGACCTCCTGAACGCTTGTATTTGATACAAGAAAAGATTCTGGATGTTCTCTTAGTTGAAGAGACAGATCCTTTCACCTATAGAGAATCGATGTTGGACATCGACTCCGTGAAATGGCAAAGTGCCATGAAATCCGAGATAGACTCAATGCATGAAAATCAAGTTTGGGACTTGATTCCGCTTCCCGAAGGAATTGTTCCTATCGTTTGTAAATGGGTTTACAAGAGGAAGCGCGGGCCTGACGGTAAGGTTGAAACTTACAAGGCCCGATTGGTAGCAAAAAGGTTACACGCAGCGACCTGGCGTCGACTACGATGAAACTTTTTCGCCGGTAGCAATGCTTAAGTTTATCCGGATTTTGCTTTCTATAGCTGCGTATCATGACTACGAGATTTGGCAAATGGATGTCAAAACGGCTTTTCTAAATGGATTTCTTGATGAAGAAATCTATATGGAACAGCCGGAAGGTTTCACGTCCAGCGAAACCTCGGGTATGGTATGTAAGCTTAAGAAGTCCATTTATGGACTTAAACAAGCTTCACGAAGTTGGAATCTTCGATTCGATGAGATTATTAGATCGTCTGGTTTTCTCAAGAATTCGGAAGAATCCTGTGTGTATCAGAAGGCCAGTGGGAGCATGGTCGTATTTTTAGTCCTATATGTTGATGACATCCTAATCATTGGGAATGATTTAGGTATGTTGTAAAGCATAAAAGCGTACCTCTGTAAGAATTTCTCCATGAAGGACCTGGGAGAAGCTTCCTATATTTTAGGGATAAAACTCTATAGAGATAGAGAAATGAGGCTGATTGGGTTATCCCATCAACGCATAGATAAGATCTTGGAACGGTATAGCTTTGGTAACTGTAAGACAGCAAACATACCGTTCAGACATGGGATTCATCTTTCTAAGAAGATGTGTCCACAAACAGAAGATGAGAAGGTTATAATGTCTAACCAACCTTATGCTTCGTGTTTGGGTAGCATAATGTATGCCATGTTATGTACGAGGCCTGATATCAGTTTCGCTGTTAGCATAACTAGTCGATATCAGTCCAATCCAGGTAATGACCATTGGATGGCCATTAAACATATCCTAAAGTATCTTAAAGGTACTAAGGATAAGTTGATCATATATGGAGGAAACGAACTGCAGGTTAATGGGTATACAGACTCTGATTTCCAATCGGATCCCGATGATAGAAAGTCTACATCTGGATTTGTCTTTACCCTTAACGGAGGTGTAGTTTGTTGGAAGAGTTCCAAACAGGGATCGACAGCTGATTCCACCACTGAGGCTCAATATATTGCAGCTTCTGAAGCCGTAAAAGAGGCTGTGTTGATAAAGAAGTTTATCACAAAATTGGGAGTTTTCCCAAGTATCGAGAATGCGATTCCGTTATACTGTGATAATACTGAAGCCATTGCGCAAGCAAAGGAACCGACGGCGCATCAGAAGTCGAAGGATGTGGAACGCAAGTACCACATCATTCGAGAGATCGTGTCGCGATGGGATATTGTCGTGTGCAAGGTACCGAGTGAAGATAATGTAGCAGACCCGCTGACGAAGGCCATACCTCCGAAGTTGTTTGATAAACACGTGGAGTCGATGGGTATTAGATACAATCGATATTGGCACTGGAGCAAGTGGGAGATTTTGTTGGGGTTGGTGCTCAGAGCGCCAATTCCCGATTGTATTTCTGTTAAATACTTCTGTAAAACATTATTATTATGAATAATATATGCAGTTTCTATAATATAATCTATCTTTCTATATGGTAAAGACGTAATGACCCTAGAATGATTAGTCATGATACAGTTGCAAAAGCGTCGCAACGGACATTGAGTAGTATCATGACGTTGTCATTCTCAGACTGTTCCTGGTCAAGGTTTACACTACTTGGTCAGTATAGTTAAACCCGTTGAGACCGGTACATATCGTATACTGGAATATATGATTCCAATGGTTTCTCAATGAAACATTTGTCTTGGAGACTAGTATAGACGTGTAGGTGTTTATAGCGGATAAACACTGAACGACTCACCGAAGATTCTTAATGGATGATACACCAGCGTCAATAAGAATCTTCTTGGGTTGAGTAGCACTTGTGATTCTTAGACTTGAGCTGCCATTGTGGGCACATGAGACATCTTCTACACTTAGACGACAGTCACGTCACCGATCTATTTAGATCAGACCTCCGCATGTTCGTTGGGTGTAGATAGATCCTCTGGGTGTCCTATGTGTGTCAAGATAGGATCCGTCAGTTCTGTGTATCAGAGCATAGGTAGTCCATATGATTAACAATCAGATAAAACCATGGGCCCGTGGTAAAGTTTAGAAGCTAGTTCTAAACATTCTTTTGAGATTGCTAATAGAATAGTCGACTGGATAATCCCGATAGAGATTTGACGTTTACATCTATATCTCTGGGATTTATCCAGATACCTGTGACGGAGGAGGAATTATACATTTGCCATGACCTCGACCTGTATGGTCAGCGAGATTATCCGTGATCGTCATAATCTACGGGTGGATAGATTATGGACACGAAATTAGATTTCATGACGGATATACCTGAATCTAGAGAGTCTCAATAATGAAACATACTCGTAGAGCACTAGAGCAACATTAATAAATAATATTGATTATTTGTAAAGTCATTTAAATGTTAACGCAAGATACGTGCTAAAAGGACTAGATAGTCATTTGCCTAATTATTGTGTATTTACATTTAAAACTTGATTAATTTAAATACACATTAATTAATAGTCAAAATGAGTTATTTGACTTATATCCTAAATGAATATATGTTTTTAATATTTAATGTAAAATTATACATATATTAATATATTTGTATTTGATTAATCAATTAATTATTTAATTGTTAAATGATTAAATTAATTAAAATATAAATATCTTACATTAGGATATATTAAGTAAATGATGTTAGTTGCAATGTTGACTTAAATAAATATCTATAAAGTGTTTTAGATATTTGTCAAGTTGATTAAATGACTTTGAAATGAATTTGAAATGAAAATTTTTGGTATATGCTTGATGTTAGTTTCGGCCAAGGCATATTCTTTCACAAGTATATATTGTTTTCATTTGATTTTCATTTCAATGACCTAATACACTTTACTAAAACTTAAAACTCCATTGAAGAAAGACAGAGGAAGCTTGAGAAAAGAAAGACAAAAATCAAAAGCTTGGATTTTTAGTAAGTTTCTTGAACTTGCTATTAGTAAGGAATTTGTTCCTTAGGTTCTAGGCTTTAATATATGAAATTCTTAGGATGTTACTTTCTTTGTTCTTGTGGTTTTTGTTGATGGAAGTTTTGGTGAAGTGTGAAGCATGTGTAATGAAGGAAGTGTTGTGACTATTGTAGTTATAGACATTCTTTTAAGGTTTTGGAAACCATGTTGCTAATCTAGAGTTATTGACCCACTCTTAAATGACCTAGATTTTATCTTGAGTTGTTTCATTGTGTTTAGACTTGGATTGGATGGAATAATGATGATTGAAGTAATTGATTTAATGTATTTGGTCTAATTTGTCCAATTTGTGGAAATTGAAAAATTAGGGTTCTTAACTAATTCCAAATTTGGGGATTTTCATATATGTTGTGTATTTTTGTGTGTATATGATGCATATAAAGTTCATGTTCATTGGATTACATTTAGATGTGTTTTGAGACATGAAATGACAAAAGTGCAAATGTGCTCCAAGGAGGGGGCTCTCGGCTTTGTCAAAATTATTTGGGGATTTTGGTCCTTTTGGTGTTTTGATGTTATGAACATCATAAGTTCATCTTAGAAATGATTTAGAATCATTCAAAATTGATTGGATCAATTTCGGACTAAAACAGACAAAATACCAAAGGAAGGGCATTTCGGTAAATTCACTTAAAATGTTTTTTTATTGAATTTATTTTCATAATTTGATTATTGGAATATTAAATAAATATGTTTATTTAATTAATCCGAAAAAAAATTTTGAAATCTGAAAATCGGATTTTCACCGCTTCCGCTGCGTTACCGGATTCACCCCCTAAAAACCCCTACAATCAGAGCAAGGTTGAGCATGAAAATATATTAGGGTTAAAATGGGTAAAATGAATTTGAGCATGATTTAATGAAATTGGATGATTTAATATGCTTATATGTTGTTGAATTGAAGATTGATTGGATCAATTTCAAGAAATTATGTTTGGAAATTGTTTCCCTAAATTTTGTGGCTTGGCTGAAAATGATATGAACCCTAATGTCTTGGTATTTTGATTTTTTATTCATTGGATGAGTTGGAATCAATTGGAAATGTTGATTAATGTTTAATTGGATTCAATTGGATTGGATTTATAATTGGACATTAAAATCACCCTTTTGCCAAGAGTTAAAGCATGTATATTGGGTTTGATTTTTTGTTAAAATGTGTTGGACATGTTTTAATGTTGATAAGCATGATTAATTGTACAATTTGTGTTTTGGAAATATTGATTTGGGTAATTAATTGTGTAATGCACTTTGTTTAATTAAATTATAAATTGGATTTTTATGGTTTAATTAAATTGGGCTTGTTATGTTGTAAATGGGCTTATTAGGCTTGGTTGTACCAAGTTGGGTTTAGGCTAAATTAGTTGGATCCAATTGGGCCCAAAACCGCTTCCATAAAGCCCAAATGCGACTAATAGACCTTTAAAGTTTAATTGGGCCTAATGGGCCTAAATTGATTTCTGGGCTTATAGGGTAACTCCCGAATTGGACTTTGGTTATTGGGTTTGACCCGAGTTGACCAAAAGTCCATGCCTTAGATAAATTAATTAAAATCCCATTGGACTTTAATTAAATTAATATTGGATATTAATCGGGCTTTGAGACCCGTAACGATTAATTTGGAATTTAAGTCGTAAAGGTTTATTAATAAAGTGTAATATTTAATTGGGAATTAAATAGAGAATAAGTATTAAATACAAATTGAATTGGATTTAATTTTATAGTTTAATTTAATTCGAGAATTCGTACTTTGAGTACTTATTCGCAAAACGAGTTTGACTCGAGCAAAATCAAATCGTTGTTTGAACATTGGATGGTCACTAATTATCAGATTAATTAATTTGATTAGATTGATTGATAACATGCTTGTATGAATACATGGTTACGATGCATGAATAATGTATATCAGATGGATATTAGATGGGTGGGGCAATTTTAGAAATTGTTGTAATAAATTTGGAATTTATTAATTGGACCTGCGTGTCCAGCATTATTACCTACTTATTCTTTGTATTCTCTTCTCACCTATTCCCCTAGATATAAATGAGGTTTCTTTAGAAGTGTAGTGTAATGGGTAGAAGAAAATACTTGTGCTAGCGGAAGAGAGGAAAGGGAGAGAACTTGATCTTGGATCAAAGTGTAAAGTATCCATCCGCATATCATTATTAATTTATTTATACGCGCTTTATTATGTGTTTAGAATGCATGTTTAAGGGTGTATGATGATGAGACCTTAACAAAGATAATAAATTGGTTGCCAATTTGCACGCGAAAAACCCTCACAAAATATTAAGCGTTTTTCCTTCCATTGAGTGATTCTCACTCAAGATCCGAGACTGGCATTGGCTTGTTGGCCAAAGTCAAGGCCTCTGTCCGTCGAGGATGTGTTTGAATCACGAGAGCTTTGTTCCATATCAGTGTCTTGTCCAAGTTGTGGTTTGTTGGCCAAAGTCAAGACCACTTCTTGTCAATCGACATTGATTACGAAGCTTTCCATGGTCAATGGGTCTCGCTTAACTGGGATCACTAAGTTTGTTGTGCTAAAGCCAAGGCTTAGTTGATTCAGAGGAAAAAGGTTAGGTAATACATTGGATGTATTGGCATATATAAGATATATGTTTCGGACTTGGAAGTTCCCCTACCAGATCTAGGAATTGGATTGGATCCAATTGATCTTAGAGATCTACCTAGTTAATTATCATACAATTTGTTGGCCAAAGTCAAGATTGTGTGACATTTAACGAGATCCTAGCCCACTAGGAAATGCGGTTTCCCGAGTACTCGACAGAGGGTTAGAGGCTCGCCGAAAAATAGTGGGAGGCAAGAATTGAATTTGCAATTTTCTTTTAATTACTTGCCATACGCGCTCAATCAAATATCATTCGTCAAATATATTAAATGTTAGTTGGACTAATATTTAAACGTTGTTTTAATAAAACAATTGGACTGTATTCAAACTAATTCAATAAATAGTTGATTTTATAATTGGATTATAGTAATCAAGTTGAACTATTAGAATCAAGATAAAATTGAAAGATTGACATTTAAAACATGATCCTAGGGAAAATGTATTTAAATGGTTTAATTTTCAAATTGGGAATAATTTCAGGATGGTCCTGGAAAATAATAAGTTACTTTATTTGATAAAATAACATATTAGGCCTAAGCCAAGAGTTAAGCAAATAGTAGAGCATAATCTTTGGAAGATTTATGTGATGATAACTTTAGTGCTTAATCCATTAAGCTTGTCGCAGTAGACTCCTTAATTTCTTTGTCAGAACTAAAGGTTAGATCCTTAAAGTATGATATTGAAATTGAAGGATCTTCATAGATCTATTTTAGATCTTAGAAGTACTTAATTGCAATAGTAAACTCTTGGAGAGTTAATGATTATTCTCAAGGAGACAAAGTCAAAGTTTGCAATTAGGCAAGTAGCGCAAGGCGCACCTTACTTCGATATTCTAGAAACCCGAGGCTTGGCTAAAGGCTTCTGGAATATGGAAAAGGGCAAAGGCAAAATCATTATAATCTTCTAGGAAGATAAATGTGCTGGACAATTATGACCCATAACGTCACTATTTGTACAGATCATGGTGTTGTTGTACAAATTAACTATGTGACAAACGAGATTGCACTCTTATCATTTGTGATTAGATCACCTAGATGTATAAATGATGAGAGGTCCCTATGATTTGTTCCTGGACGGAGAATGATATGAAACAGTATCAGTCCACGAAGGATAAATCTTTAAATATACCTAGTCAGAGTATTATCGAGATTGGACATCGATTAATAAGTAAAAGACTAGTATTACACTTGTGCGCGTTTGTGAGAGCACAACGGCATAGTTCTCATATATTTGGGTATAGGATACTCATGCAAGTGTAATAGAAGGTTGTGTTTTACCGATGGTACGGGAAACAGCTTCGCTCTGGATAAGACCCCCTCGGAATTCCATTGGTAGTATGACTATGTGTCTATGGAAATCTGAAATCAGGGTAGGTGTATTTGGTCTTAACCTGAGACTTGCACCGCGAATACATACGACAATCAATATACTTTGGTTGAGGTCGTCCAGGGCTTTAACCGGTTTCTGTGTACGTCAATTCTGGGTATATCGAGAATCGTAGTGTGTTGGGTGTGATGTCAAGACGGAAGTGTCACTCCAGTCATATGGAGATGATGGTCACGTAGGATACGGTACTGGTTCTCTTAAGTGCTGCAGCCATCGAGATAATATGACTTGGTCATAGTTATCCGATATAGAGACTAGTCACCAGACATCCGACATGTGCTTCGTACGGGGCAGACACATTTCCAGCCCCAGGCTTAGCACGTGATCATCCGATACGCGACAGAAATACGCAATACTACGATATACTACGCTTGATATAGATCCTTATTCTTGTAAGGATGTTTCCGGAGAATTGGGGAGGCATGGCGCTTTGCTAGAGGCCAACCTTGTCTTGTAATTCGGTATAAACGTAGTATGAGGTACTTACGTGTTTGGATAGTCCGACAACCGAATTCACTGCCAACATATCCGGGGATCTCATTGGTCGCTTCCCAAAGATTCACCGATGACGTATAACTCGCACTCTAAATTAATCTGGGATTAATTAGAAGAGAGAGAAAATTAATCTGGGATTAATTACGGAGATATTTTATCTGGGATAAAACATCATTAAAGAGAGATATCGATTAATTTGGAATTAATCAAGAAATTGATATATTTGATATATTAAGTGAAATTAGATTTCGACGCGGAATTAAAATTAGATTTTAATTCGGGCGAGCGGATTAATTTAGAATTAATTCGTTAGCGATGTGAATAGTGACTTCGCTAAGCGTAATCATTTAATTACGACACAACGGAAAATTTGTTAATTTAGAATTAGCGAACCCGAGCCCGAGATTATTTGCGAGCGCATTTGCATTTCGAATTCGAGTGTGGCACGTCAAATCAAGGGTCAAATCGCTAGTCGCATCTAGCGTCACATCAAACGTCAAATCATGTCACTTTGAGTGATGTTACCATTGATTGATTGATATGACTTGATGTGAGTTGATGGTAGTGGTTAGAAAACAACATTTTGAAAGTTGAAAGACATATAATGTATTTTATTTCCTTTGACTTTTTGAAAGCCAAAAGTTGTATATATGCTTTAATATATTTTTTGAAAATATATAAGGAAATTATATACATTTTTCCAACACACTTAACCAAAATCTCTCTTCTCTCTTTCTCTCTACTCTTCACGCCCTTGGGGCATTATTTTATTCACTGGTTTCCTCCAAAACCGTGAGCAGTGGGAAGCAATGAGTTGCGATTTTGTGGCAAAATCGGAAGTGATAGGACACTACGAGATATGCGAAGGTGATAGGGAAGTCCACCCATGAGTCGGGAACCGTTCGACGAAGCTTGGAGCTTGACGAAGGACCGAACGAAGGCCAAAACAGTGAGCATTTCACAGCTCACTGCCGCCACTGTCAAGAGTAGAATTTGGAGTTTCGTTGCTTGCCGCGTCGCTCAACCGATCGATGTAAGTATTCCGCAACTTCGTCGATGTGTATTCGCAAATTATTTCATGCTTATATTGATCTTGGGACCTTAATAGAAACCAACAATGGCATCAAGAGCCTAGGTTTGAGCATGAAAAATTTGGGGCTTAAAATTAAGGCAAATTGATTTTGAGCATGATTTTGTGAAATTGGATTGATAAACATGCTTAAATGTGTTTGTATTGAATGTTGATTGGATCAATTTCATGAAAATTGATTTGGAATAATTTTCCCCAAAAATATTATGTTGGCCGAATGTTAGGGTTTTTGGATAATCTTCGATTTTTTCATTTTGATTCATTGGATGAGTTGGAATGACTTTGGATAATGTTAATTTGAAATTAATTTGATTGAATTTTGAATTGAACAAAAATCCCCAAATTCCTTATGTTGGCCGAATACATATAGCCCTATAATGTCTTGGATTTTTTGATTTTTTGATTCATTGGATGAGTTAGAATCAATTAGGATGGTGATTAAACGTCGATTGTGGAATTAATTCGAATCAGACAAAATTATCCCTCATTTGTCGAGACTATGGAAGCATGTAATTGGGTTTGATTTTAATCAAAATATGTTGGACATGTGATGATGAAAATGAGCATGATTAATTGTGTATATTGATGTTTTAGAAATGTTAATTTGGGTAATTAATCATGTTATACACTTTGGTAATTAAATTGGAAATTTGGAATTTGGTAATTTAATTATTTGGGCCTAATTTTGGAAATTGGACTTTTAAAGTTGTAAATGGGCTTAATGGGTTTTGTTGTACAAAGTTTGGTTTAGGCAAATTGGATTGGATCCAATTGGGCCCAAAACCGCCACCATAAAGCCCAAATGCGACTTAATGGACTTTAAAGTTTAATTGGGCCTAATGGGCCAAAATTGATTTATGGGCTTATGGGGTAACTCCCGGATTGGACTTTGGTTTTCGGTTTGACCCGAGTTGACCAAAAGTCCACTCCTTAAGAAATCAATTAAAAGCCCATTGGACTTTAATTAAATTGACGTTGGACGTTAATCGGGCTTTGAGACCCGTTGCGATTAAATTTGGAATTTAAGTCGTAAAAGTTCATTATTAAAGTGTAGTATTTAATTTGTAATTAAATAGTGAATTAGAATTAAATGCATATTGAATTGGATTTAATTATGTAGTTTAATTTAATTCAAGAATTCGTACTTTGAGTACTTATTCGCAAAGACGAGTTTAACTCGCACTAAAATCAAATATTTGTTTAAACATTGGATGATCACTAATTATCAGATTAATTAATTTGATTAGATTGATTGATAACATGCTTGTGTGAATACATGATTGCGATGCATGAATAATGTATATCAGATGGATATTAGATGGGTGGGGCAATTTTGGAAATTGTAATAAATTCGATTTATTAATTGGACCTGTGTTTCTAGCCTAATTACCTCTCATTTCTTTGTATTCTCTTCTCACCTATCCCCTCAATGTAAATGAGGTTTCTTTAGAAGTGTAGTGTAACGGGTAGAAGTAATACAAGTGCTAGCGGGAGAGAGATAGTGAGAGATTTGATCTAGGATCAATGTGTTAAGTATCCATCCGCATATCATTATTATTTTATTATACGCGCTTTATTATGTGTTTAGAATGCATGTTTAAGGGTGTATGATGATGAGACCTTAACAAAGAAAATAAATTGGTTGCCAATTTGCACGCGAAAAACCCTCAATTAATATCAAGCGTTTTTCCTTCCATTGAGTGATTCTCACTCAAGATTCGAGACGACATTGGTTTGTTGGCCAAAGTCAAGGCCTTTGTCTGTCGAAGATGTGTTTGAATCACGAAGGTTTTGTTCCATATTGGTGTCATGTCCAAGTTGTGGTTTTTGGGCCAAAGTCAAGACCACTTCTTGTCCATCGACATTAATTACGAAGCTTTCCATGGTCAATGGGTCGCGCTTGACTGGGATCACTAAGTTTGTTGTGCCAAAGCCAAGGCTTAGTTGATTCAGAGGAAAAAGGTTAGGTAATACATTGGATGTATTGGCATATATAAGATATATGTTTCGGACTTGGAAGTTCCCCTACCGGATCTAGGAATTGGATTGGATCCAATTGATCTTAGAGATCTACCTAGTTAATTATCATACAATTGTGTGGCCAAAGTCAAGATTGTGTGACATTTAACGGGATCCTAGCCCACTAGGAAACGCGGTTTCCCGAGTACTCGACAGAGGGTTAGAGGCTCGCCGAAAAATAGTGGGAGGCAAGAATTGAATTTGCAATATTCGTTCAATTACTCGCCATATGCGCTCAAACAAATATCATTCGTCAAAACGTATTAAATGTTAGTTGGACTAATATTTAAATTGTTGTTTTAATAAATAGTTGGACTATATTCAAACAATTCATTTATAAGTGATTATATAATTGGATTATGATAATCAATATATTGATTTATTAATTATAGTTGATTATATAGTTGGACTATAGTAATCATTATAATAAATAGTACCTTAATAATTGATTAAATAGTTGGACTATTAAAATCAAGATAAAATTGAAAGATTAGCATTTAAAACACGATCCTAGGGAAAATGTATTTAAATGGTTTAATTTTCAAATTGGGAATAAAATTTAAAGATGGTCCTGGAAAATTAATTAGTTATTTTATTTGATAAAATAATATTATGCCTAAGCCTGGAGTTAAGCAAACAGTCGAGCATGATCTTTGGAAGATTATGTGATGACAACTTAAGTGCTTAATCCATTATACTTACCGTATTAGATTCCTTAATTTCTGAATCAAAACTAAGGATTAGATCCTTAAAGTATGATAAAGAAATTGAAAGATCTTTATAAATCTATTTAGATTTTAGAAGTATTAAAATTGCAATAGTAAACTCTTGGAGGGTTAATGACTATTCTCAAGGAGATAAAGTCAAACTTTGCAATTAGGCAAGTGGCGCAAGGCGCACTTTACTTCAATATTCTAGAAGGCCAAGGCTTGGCCAAAGGCTTCTGGAGTGTTAAAATAGGCAAAGGCAAAATCATTATAATCTTCTGGGAAGATAAAGGACAAATCCAAAAATGTCTGCCTAAATGTGGCAAAAGGGATCGCGGAAGCGTGACTGCCTTTTGGAAAAAGCAGACATGAAGGAATTGAAGACGAGCAAGGCTTTCACTTCAAATATGTTTGTCAACATTATGTTCACTACTAGTATTAAAATTAGATTTGAAATAATTAGTGTGGTACATAAATATATATTGAAGTCAGAATCTGCTATGAGCAGGATACTAACTTCAGTCGAGATTAATCTGCGAATTGTAAACGGGACGAAAGTCGCAGTTTTAACCGTGGATACCTAAGTTTAGGAACTACCTTCGGGTGTGTACCTAAATTTGGAAACTGTTATAATGTAACTAGTTTGACTAGGAACATTATATCTATATCAGTGTTTGACCCGCTGCGGGTGAACCTTTATATTCTAGAACACTAAAGTGTTTTATTATATAAAGATGATATTGAGATAAACACATTAGATGTGAATAACATCATTTATATTTTGAATATAATAAATCTCAAATATATATGACAAATAAATAGCTCAACAGATTTGATCAGATGAAACTAATTGTGGCATTGTTGTCTGGGACACAATTAAACAAGACTCGTATATCCACACTTTTGAAGAGTGGGTACTCGGACTAATTTGATTCTAATCAAATAAAGTCTACGAATCTAGTTTATTGGGCAAAGTGCCTAAAACACTATTTACATGGTAAAAATGTAAAAGCCACAGATCTGTTAGCCCTAGTTCATAGTAAAGCAAGTGGGCCCGTATCTAGC
Organism: Zanthoxylum bungeanum; assembly: GCA_019454045.1. Taxonomy (NCBI): domain Eukaryota; kingdom Viridiplantae; phylum Streptophyta; class Magnoliopsida; order Sapindales; family Rutaceae; genus Zanthoxylum; species Zanthoxylum bungeanum. The sequence continues at coordinate 83,711 of SKCR01024288.1, forward strand.
TAGGCTAGAAGTGGATATGAATATTTCGTGACCTATATGGATGTGGCATCGTGTTATGGTTTTGTGTTTCTTTTGAAGAACATAAATCAGAAACTTCTACAGTTTCAACACGAAATAGACAAACAGATTGACTATAGTATTATACCGTCACGGTAAGACCGTAATGGAAAACTTAAGCAGTAAGTTTCTTATATACTTGACAGAGTAAAGTATTCTTTCAAACGAGGACTCCTCCCGGAACACGTCATCTTGACGGTGTGTCCGAACGGATTAACCGAATTATGTTAGACATGATAAGGCTAATCATGAGTCGCTCTGAGCTACCTTTTCCTTCAATGGATAAGCTTAAACAGTGCAAAAACTTATTTAGAATAAGGTTCCATTATAATCTGTTAGACAGATTTCATATTAAATATGAACAGGAAAGAAACCGGGTTTCACATTCCTGATTATTTGGGTATGCTAGGCATATGTTTGGATGATACCAAACTAGAACCCAATTGGATAAGTGCTAATTGTAGGTTATCCTAGGGATACCATAAGTATTGTACTTATACATCTCACGAGAGAACAATTAGATTGTTGCTCACCATGCGGTTTTCCTAAGTGGAATACCAATATGCAGTGGTAAGTGGGAGGATAGTAAAACTCAATGAAAATCGGAGTAATACTGTTCAAGGCACCGATCCTTAATGGAACACCAAATAGTTCATCAAGGATGAAACTATTACCATTAATCTTCGAATACACAAGAACAACGTAAGTCGGAGAGAGTCAGAAAACAACCTTGGGTATGGGTTTCTGATCTCACCTCATAAAGATGTCTATCTTATTGAGGTATACCAACTGACTACGTTTGAAGAAGTGATACAAGGTATCGAATCCCTATTATGACAAGTGTCATGAGTCCGAAATGGATTCCATGTATATCAACAAGTTTGGACACTGGTTGATGTATCGCAAGGCATTGTGCCTATTGGTACTATATAAGTCTTCAAGGAAGACATACATGGATGGCAACATACCAACGTGTAAAGCTAGGCTTTTACCGGAAAGGTATCGTTATCAACATTGTGTTGATTATGATTCAACCTTTTACCTGTTGCCACGGTAAATCCATTTGGATAATGCTTGCTAAAGCTGCATGTTTCATTTATGAAATATGACAGCTGGACGGAAAATCGCTTTCCTGAAAAGGAAACCATTTGGAGGATGTTTACAACATCCTGACGGTTTTGTCGTACCAAAACTAGCAAACAAGGTTTGCGGGTTAATCGATCCATGTTTGGATTGAAGCAAGCATAGGTTCTTGGAATTATCGTTTTGATGTAATCATATTAGTTTATGATTTAATTCAAAACGAAAATGATTCTTGTGTATATAAGAGGGTTAGTGGGAGCGCACTGAAAGTGGTTGTCCTATAAAATAATGATAATACGTCATTTCTTGGAAATGATATTCCCAAAATAACAATCGGTGAAAACTTGACTTTCTATAATATTCTCCGAAGAATTATTGGGAGAAACAACCTTTATTCTAGGAATAAAGATCTTCTAGGAAAGATTTAAAGTTGTTGAAATTCTCCGAGAAATCGTACATTGAAAAATATACGTGACCTGGTGTCTCATACGCTTTGAGCATATGAATTCACAAACAGGCCAATCCGAGTGATAGCCACTGGATTGGAGTAAGAACATCCGTTAGTATATTAGAGAACTAAGGATGCTGTCTTAGTCGATGGAGAAGGAGAACTTGAAGTGACTGGGATCACTGTAGCAAGTTTCCTGAACCGATAAGACGACTATAAGTCGCAAACGGTACTATACAGTTTGAATAACGGTACAGTAAGCTGGAAATCTTCCAATCAAGATACTGTTACCGAATAAACAACTAATGCGGGTTAATTGCTGCAGCTGAGGCGGCAATAGAAGCCTTCTGGGTCGATAAACAAATCTAATTAGATTAGATATAGTTCTGTTAGCAGCTGAGCTAGGCGTCAGCACAGGCTAAAGAATTAATGGTCTCATCAACGATCCAGATATATACTTTAACTATTCATCTGATTCGTTTGGATCATACATCGTGACGATGTGATGATCGAATAAGTCGCATCAGACGATAATCATGCAAATCCATTGACAAAAGTTTTTCTCAGCAATTTGAGCCAACCGTACGTAGTTCGGGTGTCAAGCACTCGAGTGACTGGCTATAGGCAAAGTGGGAGATTGTTAGACAATTATGACCCATAGCCTCACTATTTGTACAGATCATGGAGTTGTTGTACAAATTAACTATGTGACAAAGGAGATTGCACTCTTATCATTTGTGATTAGATCACCTAGATGTATAAATGATGAGAGGTCCCTATGATTTGTTCCTGGACGGAGAATGATATGAGACAATATCAGTCCACGAAGGATAAATCATTAAATATCCCTAGTCAGAGTATTATTGAGATTGGACATCGATTAATACGTAAAAGCCTAGTCTTATACACTTGTGCGCGTTTGTGAGAGCACAACGACATATTTCTCATATATTTTGGTATATGATACTCATGCAAGTGTAATAGGATGTTGTGTTTTACCAATGGTACGGGAAACAGCTTCGCTCTGGATAAGACCCCCTCGGAATTCCATTGGTAGTATGACTATGTGTCTATGGAAATCCGAAATCAGGGTAGGTGTATTTGGTCTTAACCTGAGACTTGCACCGCGAATACATACGACAATCGATATACTTTGGTTGAGGTCGTCCAGGGCTTTAACCGGTTTCTGTGTACGCCAATTCTGGGTATATCAAGAATCGTAGTGTGTTGGGTGTGATGTCAAGACGGAAGTGTCACTCCAGTCATATGGAGATGATGGTCACGTAGAATATGGATAGTTCGACAACCGAATTCACTGCCAACATATCCGAGATCTCATGGGTTGCTTCCCAAAGATTCACCGATGACGTATAACTCGCACTCTAAACGAAAATTAATATGGGATTAATTACGGAGATTTTTTATCTAGAATAAAATATCATTAAAGAGAGATATCGATTAATTTTGAATTAATCGAGAAATTGATATATTTGATATATTAAGTGAAATTAGATTTCGACGCAGAATTCAAATTAGATTTTAATTCGGGGAGCGAATTATTTTAGAATTAATTCGTTAGCGACGTGAATAGTGACTTTGCTAGGCGTACTCATTTAATTATGACGCAACAGAAAATTCGTTAATTTAGAATTAGCGAACCCGAGCCCGAGATTATTTACGAGCGCATTCGCATTTCGAATTCGAGTGCGGCATGTCAAATCAAGCGTCAAATCGCTAGTCGCATCTAGCGTCACATCAAGCGTCAAATCATGTCACTTTGAGTGATGTGACCATTGATTGATTGATATGACTTGATGTGAGTTGATGGTAGTGGTTGGAAAACAACTTTTTGAAAGTTGAAAGACATATAATGTATTTTATTTCCTTTGACTTTTTGAAAGCCAAAAGTTGTGTATATGCTTTAATATATTTTTTGAAAATATATAAGGAAATTATATACATTTTTCCAACACATTTAACAAAAATCTCTCTCTCTCTCTTCTCTCTACTCTTCACGCCCTTGGGGCATTATTTTGTTCACTGGTTTCCTCCAAAACTGTGAGCAGTGGGAAGCAATGAGTTGCGATTTTATGGCAAAATCGGAAGTGCTAGCACACTACGAGATATGCGAAGGTGATAGGGAAGTCCACCCATGAGTCGGGAACCGTTCGACGAAGCTTGGAGCTTGACGAAGGGCCAAACGAAGGCCAAAACAGTGAGCATTTCACAGCTCACTGCCGCCACTGTCAAGAGCATAATTTGGAGTTTCATTGCTTGCCGCATCACTCAACCGATCTATGTAAGTATTCCACAACTTCGTCGATGTGTATTCGCAAATTATTTCATGCTTATATTGATCTTGGGACCTTAATAAAACCAAGAAAATGACATATCCCAAAATGTCTACCTAAATTTTGGCAAACGGGATCACGGAAGCGTGACTGCCGTTTGGACAAGGCTGACATGAAGGAATTGAAGACGGGCTTGGCTCCGACTTCAAATATGTTTGTCAACATTATGTTCACTACTAGTATTAAAATTAGATTTTAAATACTTAGTGTGGAACATAAAATATATGTATTGATGTTCAGAATCTGTTTGGAACATGATACTGACTTCAGTTGAGATTAATCTGCGGACTGAAAACGGGACGAAAGTCGCTGTTTTAACCGTAGATACCTAAATTTAGGAACTAACTTCGGGTATGTACTTAAATTTAGAAACTGTTATAATGTAAATAGTTTGACTAGAAACATTATCTCTATATCAGTGCTTAACCCGCTGCGAGTGAACCTTTATATTCTAGAACACTAAAGTGTTTTATTTTATAAAGATGATATTGATATAAACACATTAGATGTGAATAATAGAAATTTATATTTTGAATATAAATAAATCTCAAACATATAACATGACAAACAAATAGCTTAAACTGATTTGATCAGAAGAAACTTAATGTGGCATTGTTGTTTGGGACACAATCAAACAAGAATCGTATATCCACACTTTGTTGGTTTCTATTAAGGTCCCAAGATCAATAATAAGCATGAAATATGTGCGAATACAAATCGAAGAAGTTGCGGAATACTCACATCGATCGGTTGAGTGATGCGGAGACGAGCAAACTGAAATTCTGCTCACTGTCACAGCTCACGGCAGTGGCTGATTTCCATCTCCAAGATATCGTCTTTTGAGGTCCTTGAACAAGATCCAAGCTTCGTCAAACGACTCCCGGCTCATGGGTAGACTTCCCTATCACCTTTGCATGTCTCGTAAGTGTGCTAGCACTTGTGATTTTGCCACGAAATCCCACTCTTGTTTCCCTTCACTACTCGGTTTTGACAGAATAAAAACCAGAAAGTTTTGTCCCTTGGGCGTGTGAAGAAGAGGAGAGAGTGTTTTGATTTACAAAATGTGTATTAGACATTTGTTTTTCCAAAAACAAATAATATATACCATTTCCACTTTTCCAAAAAGTCAAGGCAATAAAGTTTGCCAACCACTCCCTTCAATCAATCAATTGTCACATCACTCAAAGTGACATGATTTGACGCTTGATGTGATGCTAGATGCAACTAGCGATTTGACGCTTGATTTGACTTTTGTACGGCACTCAAATTCGAAATGAGAATGCGCTCGCAAATAATCTCGGGCTCGGGTTCGCTAATTTCAAATTAACGAATTTTTCGTTGTGTCGTAAATAAATGATTACACCTAGCGAAGTCACTATTCACATCGCTAACGAATTAATTCTAAATTAATTCGTTCGCCCAAATTAAAATCTAATTTTAATTCCGCGTCGAATCCAATTTCGTTTAATATATCAAATATATTAATTTATCAATTAATTCCAAATTAATCGTTATCTCTCTTTAATGGATATTTTATCCCAGATAAAATATCTCCGCAATTAATCCCAGATTAATTTTCTCTCTCTTCTAATTAATCCCAGATTAATTTTCTCTCTCTTCTAATTAATCCCAGATTAATTTAGATTGCGAGTCATACGTCATTGGTGAATCTTTGGGAAGCGAACCATGAGATCCCCGGATATGTTGGCAGTAAATTCGATCGTTGGACTATCCGAACACGTAAGTACCTCGTACTACGTTTATACCGATTTACAAGACAAGGTTGGCCTCTAGCAAAGCGCCATGCCTACCCAATTCTCCGGAAATATCCTTATAGGAAAAAAGGATCTGTATCAGGCGTAGTATACGTAGTATTACATATTTCTGTCCAGTATTAGATGATCACGTGCTTGTTGGACAATTACGACCTATAGCGTCACTATTTGGATTGAATTCGAATCGGACAAAATTATTCCCCTTGGCCGAGACACATTAAGCATGTAATTGGGTTTGATTTTTTCAAAATGTGTTTGGACATGTAATGATGATGATAAGCATGATTAATTGGACAAATTTATGTTTTAGAAATGTTAATTTGGGTAATTAATCATGTTATACACTTTGGTAATTTATTTAAATTTGAAATTTGGTAATTTAATTATTTGGGCCTAATTTTGGAAATTGGACTTTTAAAGTTGTAAATGGGCTTAATGTGCTTTGTTGTACAAGTTTGGTTTAGGCAAATTGGATTGGATCCAATTGGGCCCAAAACCGCCACCATAAAGCCCAAATGCGACTTAATGGACTTTAAGTTTATTGGGCCTAATGGGCCAAAAATGATTTTTGGGCTTATGGGGTAACTCCAGATTGGACTTTGGTTTTCGGTTTGACCCGAGTTGACCAAAAGTACATGCCTCAAGAAATCAATTAAAATCCCATTGGACTTTAATTAAATTGACGTTGGACGTTTATCGGGCTTTGAGACCCGTTACGATTAAATTTGGAATTTAAGTCCGTAAAAGTTCATTATTAAAGTGTAGTATTTAATTTGGAATTAAATAGGGAATTAGAATTGAATGCATATTAAATTGGATTTAATGATGTAGTTTAATTGAATTCAAGAATTCGTACTTTGAGTACTTATTCGCAAAGACGAGTTTAACTCGCACAAAATCAAATCTTTGTTTGAACATTGGATGATCACTAATTATCAGATTAATTAATTTGATTAGATTGATTGATAACAAGCTTGTGTGAATACATGATTGCGATGCATGAATAATGTATATCGGATGGATATTAGATGGGTGGGGCAATTTTGGAAATTGTAATAAATTCGATTTATTAATTGGACCTGCGTGTCCAGCCTTATTACCTTTCATTTCATTGTATTCTCTTCTCACATATTCCCCTCAATGTAAATGAGGTTTCTTTAGAAGTGTAGTGTAACGGGTAGAAGTAATACTTGTGCTAGCGGGAGAGAGAAAGAGAGATTTGATCTAGGATCAATGTGTAAGGGTGTATTATGATGATGAGACCTTAACAAAGATAATAAATTGGTTACCAATTTGCACGCAAAAAACCCTCAATTAAAATCAAGCATTTTTCCTTCCATTGAGTGATTCTCACTCAAGATCCAAGACGGCATTGGTTTGTTGGCCAAAGTCAAGGCCTTTGTCTGTCGAATAGGTTGAATCACGAAGGTTTTGTTCCATATTGGTGTCATGTCCAAGTTGTGGTTTATTGGCCAAAGTCAAGAACACTTCTTGTCCATCGACATTGATTACGAAGCTTTCCATGGTCAATGGGTCGCGCTTGACTGGGATCACTAAAGTTTGTTGTGCCAAAGCCAAGGACTTAGTTTTGATCAGAGGAAAAAGGTTAGGTAATACATTGGATGTATTGCAATATATAAATTTTTTCGGACTTGGACGTCCCCCTATCGGATCTAGGATTGGATCGGATCCAATCGATCTTAGAGATCTACCTAGTTAATTATCATACAATTGTTGCCAAAGTCAAGATTGTGTGATATTTAACGGGATCATAATGTTTGGATAATATGACCCATAGCGTCACTATTTGTACAGATCACGGTGTTGTTGTACAAATTAACTATGTGACAAGGAAATTGCACTCTCATCATTTGTGATTAAATCACCATAAATGTATAAATGAAGAGAGGTCCATATGAATTAGTTCCTGGATTGAGATGATATGAGACAGTATCAGTCCCCAAGGATTAATCATTAAATATCCCTAGCCGGAGTATTATCGAGACAGGACATCGATAATGCGGAATAGGCTAGTATTGCACTTGTGTGCGTTGTGAGGGCACAACGGCATAGTTCTCATATATAAAGTATTGGATACTTATGCAAGTGCGATAGGAGGTCGTGTTTCACCGATGGTACGGGAAACAGCTTCGCTCTGGATAGACCCCTCGGAATCCCATTGGTATTATGACTATGTGTCTATGGGAGGCCGAAATCAAGGTAGGTGTGTATAGTCTTAACCTGAGACTCACCGCTAATACTTACGATAATCGGTAGACTTTGGTCTTGGTGGTACAGGGCTTTAACCGGTTCTGCGTACACCACTTCTGGGTTTATCAGAGAGTCGTAGTGTATTGGGTGTGATGTCAAGACGGAAGTATCACTTCAGTCATATTGGAGATGATGTCACGCAGGATACGGTACTAGTGCTCTAAGTGTGTGCGCAACCATCGGGATATTATGACTAGGTCATGCATATCCGATTATAGAGACTAGTTACCAGACATCCGACATGTGCTTCGGACGGGGCAGACACTTATCCAGCCCCAGCCCTAGCACGTGACTATCTGATACTGGGCCGATATACACAATACTACGGTATACTACGCTTGATACAGATCTATTATTCCTGTAAGAATATTTCTGGAGAATTGGGTAGGCATGGCGCTTTGCTAGAAGCCAACCTTGTCTTGTAAATCGGTATAAACGTAGTACGAGGTACTTACGTGTTCGGATATCCGACGACCGTATTTACTGCCAACATATCCGGAGATCTCATGGGTCGCTTCCTGAAGATTCACCGATGATGTATAACTCGCACTTTAATTAATCTGGGATTAATTAGAAGAGAGAGAAAATTAATCTGGGATTAATTGCGGAGATATTTTATCTGGGATAAAATATTAATTAAAGAGAGAGAACGATTAATTTGGAATTAATCGATAAATAATATATTCGATATATTATAAGAAATTGGATTTCGACGCGGAATTAAAATTAGATTTTAATTCGGGCGAACGAATTATTCGTTAACGACGTGATTAGTGATTTCGCTAGGCGTAATCATTTAATTACGACGCGACGGAAAATTCGTTAATTTGGAATTAGCGAACCCGAGCCCGAGAGTGATTGCGAGCGCATTCGCATTTCGAATTCGAGCGCGGCACGCAAGTCACATCAAGCGTCAAATCGCTAGTCGCATCAATGGTCAAATCACTTGTCACTTTGAGTGATGTGACATGACATGTTGTCACTTTATTAAAGTGACTTGATGTATAGGTAAAAGTGATGTGTAAAAGAGAAAACATTGATTGATGTTTTCTTTTGACTTTTTTAGCTTTTTTGAAAAGTAAAAGGTGTTATGGTTATTAATTTTGGAAATTAAAAATATAAAAACCTAATTACACTTTTCACTTTCTCTCTCTCCCCTTTACGTTTTTGGTTGAAAACCTTTTCCCTCTCTTTTTTCTTCTTCTTCCCTTCACGGTTTGGAACCGTTCATCTTCTCAAATTTCTGGTTGACCGAATTGAAAGAGAAGCAAGTGAAGTGTTTGTTGCAAAACAGAGTGCTAGCACACACATGGGTTATATTATGGTGATAGGGAAACGAATTTGTGAGCTTGGAAGCTTGAAGCTTGGAGCTTCAATGGAGGTCATCAATGGCCGAATCATGGAGGAGCCGAACCAGTCACCACCGTGCAGCCCCTCCACGCGCAGCTCACTGCCGAGCAGGAAACTGCAAGTGCGTTTTTCTTGTCTTCGTAGCATCCAACCGATCAATGTGAGTTTATTCCGCCTTACTCCTTTGTGTATTCACTCGTTTTATGCATATTTATGATCCTTGGGACTTGATTGAAACTCAACAATGGTATCTTGAGCTATTGGTTGCATAAAACGAATTAGGGTTCTTGAGCAAATTTTGGGCTTTTTGATTTAAGCATGATTTTGACAAATTGTTTGTTTAAGAATGCTTGTATATGGAATAAATTAGAGTTATATGTAATCAATTTGATAAAAAATTAATTGGATTGATTTTCCCCAATTTGCTTAATGTTGGCCAAAACTTTAATTTGGGTAACTCAATTTGAGCATCAAATGATTAAATTGTTTAGTATAGTATGCTTGAATGAGGTTGAATTGATGTTGTGCATAATCAATTTCATGAAATTGGTTGGATCCATTTTCCCCAAATTTTGGGCATGACAAATTTGGGTAAACTTGATTTTGAGCATGTTTAATGAAATTGGATGATTTAGAATGCTTAAATGTTGTTTAATTGATGATTGATTAGATCAATTTGATGAAAAGTGTTTGGAACAATTTTTCCCCAATTTGCTTGTGATGGCCGAATTTGGCAAGTCCCTAATGTCTTGGTTTTTTGATTTTTGTTCATTGGATGACTTAGAAATCATTTGGGGATGTTTGAATTTATGTTTGATTGGGTTCATTGGATTGAATTTGATTTGGGCATTTTTTCCCCCTTAGGCCGAGACTTTAGCATGTATAAATTGGGTTTGATTTTGATTTAATTATGTGGGACATGATTAATTGATGTTAAGCTGATTAATTGGACAAATTTGATGTTTTGGAAACTTTGATTTGGGCAATTAATAATGCTATACACTTTAGGTAATTTAATTGGAAAATTTGGAATTTTTGAATTAAATTATTGGGCTTAAAATTGGATTTGGGCTTTTAAAGTTGTTATTGGGTTTATTGGACTTTGTTGTACAAAGTTGGTTTAGGCCAAATTGGTTGGATCCAATTAGGCCCAAAACCGCTTCCAAAAGGCCCAAATGCGACTAATGAACCTTAACGTTTAATTGGGCCTAAATTAATTTATGGGCTTATGGGGTAACTCCCGATTGGACTTTGGTTGCGGGTTTGACCCGAGTTGACCAAAAGTCCACGCCTCAAGAAATTAATTAAAAGCCCATTGGACTTTAATTAAATTAATATTGGGATTAATCGGGCTTTGAGACCCGTAACGATTAAATTTGGAATTTAAGTCGTAAAGGTTTATTTTATAAAGTGTAATATTTAATTTGGAATTAAATAATGAATTAGAATTAAATGCGTATTAAAATTGGATTTAATTATGTAATTTAATTTAATTCGTAGAAATCGTACTTTGAGTACGTGTTCGCAATACGAGTTTGACTCGAACAAAATCAAATCTTTGTTTGAACATTGGATGATCACTAATTCAAGATTAATTAATTGATTTGATTGATTGATAACATGCTTGTATGAATACATGGTTGTGATGTTTGAATAATGTATATCGGATGGATATTAGCTGGGTGGGGCGATTTTAGAAATTGTTGTAATAAATTTGATTTATTAATTGGACCTGCGTGTCCAGCCTTATCTCCTATTTCTTTGTATTCTCTTCTCACCTATCCCCTCCATGTAAATGAGGTTTCTTTAGAAGTGTAGTGTAACGGGTAGAAGTAAATACAATGTGCTAGCGGGAGAAGAAAAGTGAGAGATTTGATCTAGGATCAATGTAAAATATCCATCCGCATATCATTATTATTTTATCATATGCGCTTTATTATGTGTTTAGAATGCATGTTTAAGGGTGTATGATGATGAACCTTAACAAAGATAATAAATTGGTAGCCAATTTGCACGCGAAAACCCTCGTTAAATATCAAGCGTTTATTTTCCTTCCATTGAGTGATTCTTACTCAAGATCCGAGATTGGCAGGGGTTGTTGGCCAAAGTCAAGCCCTTGTCCGTCGAAGATGTGTTTTAATCACGAGGCTTTGTTCCATATCGGTGTCGTGTCCAAGTTGTGGTTTGTTGGCCAAAGTCAAGACCACTTCTTGTCCATTGACATTGATTACGAAGCTTCCATGTCAATGGGTCCGCGCTTGACTGGGATCACTAGGTTTGTTGTGCCAAAGCCAAGGCCTAGTTGATTCAGAGGAAAAAGGTTAGGGTATACATTCGATGTATAGGCATATATAAGATATATGTTTGGGACTTGGATGTCCACCTACTGGATCTAGGAGTTGGATGAGATCCAATTGATCTTCGAGATCTACCTAGTTAATTATCATACAATTTGTTGGCCAAAGTCAAGATTGTGTGATATTTAACGGGATCCTAGCCCACTAGGAAACACGGTTTCCCGAGTACTCGACAGAGGGTTAGAGGCTCGACGAAAAATAGTGGGAGGCAAGAATTGAATTTGCAATACTCGTTCAATTACTCGCCATACGCGCTCATTTAAATTATTTCGTCGTAATATTTAAATTGTTGTTTTTTAATAAACAGTTGGACTGTATTATACTTGATTATATATAATTGGATTATATTAATCAATATATTTGAATTAATTAATTTCAGTTTACAGTTGATTTTATAATTGGATTATAGTAATCAATGTAATTGAGGTTAATTAATTTGGATTATATTTGATTATATAGTTGGACTATTATAATCATTATAATATATATAGTACCACTAATCGTTGATTAAATAGTTGGACTATTGTAATCAAGATAAAAATTGAAAAGTTGGATATTTAAAATATAATCTGGATTAAAATATTTTAAATGATTTAATTTTCAAATTGGGAATAAATAATAGGTTACTTTATTTGATAAAATAACTTATTATACCCTTAAGCCCAAAATTAAGCAAAATAAGTAGAGCATAAAATCTTTGGAAGATTTATGTGATGATGACTTAATGCTTAATTTAATATACTTGTCATAAATCTAATTTTAGATTTAAGAAGTATTAAAATTGCAATTTATAATTCTTGGAGAATTAATTGACTATTCTAGAGGAGATAAAGTCAAGTTTGCAATGGGCATGTAGCACGAGGTGCACATCGTTTCGATATTCTAAAACCAAGGCTTGGCCTAAGGTTTCTGAAATATTGAAAAGGATAATGACATATCCCAAAGTGACTACCATTTGGATATGGCAGACACGAAGGAATTAAAGAAAGGGCAAGCTCTTACTTTAAAAAGTTTGTCTTAGTTATGTTCACGACTAGTATTGAAATTAGATTTTAAATACTTAGTGTGGTACATAAAATATATGTATTGATGTTCAGAATCTGCTTTGAGCAGGATACTGACTTCAAGCTGAGATTGCTCTGCGAATCGGAAACGGGACGAAAGTCGCTGTTTCGACCGTAGATACCTAAGTTTAGGAACTACCCTTTGGGTATGTACTTAAATTAGGAACTGTTATAATGTAACTAGTTTGACTAGAGACATTATCTCTATATCAGTGTTTAATCCGTTGCGGATAAAACCTTTATATTATAGAACACTAAGTGTTTATTATATAAGATGATACTGAGATAAACACATTAGATGTAAATAACAGAATTTATATTTTGAATATAATTAAAATCTCAAACATATAAAATGACAAATAAATAGCTCAAATTGATTTGATCAATAGAGACTTATTTGTGGCATTGTTGTCTAGGACACAATTTAACGAACTCGTATATCCACACTTTTGAAGAGTGGGTACTAGGACTGATTTGACTATTCAAATAAGGTCTGCGAATCTAGTTTATTAGGTAAAGTACCTAAAATACTATTTACTTGGTAATAGATAAGGGCCACCGATCTGTTAGCCCTATTCATGGTGAAGTAAGTGGGCCCATATCTAGCTAGGCTAGATGTGACATGAGAATTTTCGTGACCTTAACGGATGTGGCATCACGTTATGGTTATGTGTTTCTTTTGAAGAACACAAATCAGAAACTTTTTAGAGTTTCGACACGAAAATAGACAAAACAGATCGGCTATAGTATTATACCGTCACGGTAAGACCGTAATGGAAAATACTTAAGCAATAAGTTTCTTATATACATGAAAGAGTATAGTATTCTTTCAAATGAGACTCCTCCCGAACACGTCAAAGTGACGGTGTGTCCGAACGGATTAACCGAATCATGTTAGACATGATAAGGCTAATCATGAGTCGCTCTGAGCTACCATTTCCTTCAACGGATAAGTTTTAACAGTGCAAAACTTATTTAGAATAAGGTTCCATATAAATCTGTTTGACAGATATCATATAGGATATGAACAGGGAAGAAACGAGGTTTCTCATTCCTGATAATTTGGGTATGCCAGGCATAACGTTTGGATGATACCAAACTAAGGACCCAAATTGGATAGTGCCAATATAGGTTATCCTAAGGGAAACCATAAGTATAGTACTTATAAATCTCACATGAGAACAATGTGATTGTTGCTCACCATGCGGTTTTTCCTGAGAGGAATACCGATATGCAGTGGTCAGTGGGAGGATAGTGATACTCGATGAAAATCGGAGTAATACTGTTCAAGGCACGAAGCCCTTAATGGAACACAAATAGTTCATCAATGATGAATCTGTACCATTAATCTTCGAATACACAAGAAACTCGTAGATCGGAGAGAGTCAGAAAACAACCTAGGGTATGGGTTTCTGATCTAACCTCATAAAGATGTCAATCTTATGAAGGTATACCAACGACTACGTTTTGAGGAAGTGATACAAGGTATCGACTCCCTATTATGGCAAAGTGCCATGAAGTCCGAAATGGATTCCATGTATAACAACTATTTTGGATACTAGTTGTTGTACCACAAGGCATTGTGCCTATGGGTACATTAAACGTCTTCAAGGAAGACATACATGGAAGGCAACATACCAACGTACAAAGCTGGGCTTTTGACGGAAAGGTATCGTTATCAACATTGTGTTAATAACGGTTCAAACCTTTTACCTGTTGCCATGGTAAATCCATTTGAAGATGCTTGTTGATAACTGCATTTCATTTATGAAATGTGTCAGTTGCAGATCAAAATCGCTTTCCTGAAAAGGAAACCTTTTGGAGGATGTTTACAACATCTGACGATTTTGTATACCGACAAACACGGTTTGCAGGTTTTTCGATCCATGTTTGGATTGAAGCAAGCATAAGGTTCTTGGAACTGACGTTTTGAAATAATCATAATAGTTTATGATTTGATTCAAAACGAAATGATTCTTGTGTATATAAGGAGGTTAGTGGGAGAGCACTGATAATGAAATTCCCATAAAACAATTGTGAAAGCTTGGCTTTCAATAGAATTCTCCGTAGAATTCTGGGGAGTAACAACCTTTATTCAAGGAATAAAGATCTACAGGGATAGATTTGGAGTTGGTTAACACTCTCTGGAAATTGTACATTTAAAATGTACTTGTATTGGTGTCTCATACGCTTCGAGCATATGGAGTCACAATCAGGTCAATCCAAGTGATAGTCACTGGATTGAAGATTAAGAACATCTGTTAGTATCTGAGAGAACTAAAGATGTTGTCTTAAACTATGGAGATAGAGACTTGAAGTGACTGGGATCACTGCTGCAAGTTTCCAAAACCGGTAAATACTGCGGTACTATAAAGTTTGAATAACGGGACAGTAAGCTGGAAATATTCCGAGCAAGATAACTGTTGCCGAATTAACAACAAATGCGGATTATTGCTGCAGCTGAGGCAGCAATAGAAGCCATTTGGATCGATAATAAATCTAATTAGATTAGATATAGTTCTGTTAGCAGCTGAGCTAGGCGTCAGCACAGGCTAAAGAATTAATGGTCTCATCGACGATCCAGATATATACTTCTATATCATCTGATTCGTTCGGATCATACATCGTGGCGATGTGATGATCGTATAAATCGCGTCAGAAGATAATTACGCAAATCCGCTGACGAAAATCTTTCTCAGCAATTTGAGCGAACCGTACATAGTTCGGGTGTTAGACACTCGAGTGACTGGCTATGTGCCAAGTGGGAGATTGTTGGATAATATGACCCATAGCGTCACTATTTGTACAGATCACGGTGTTGTTGTACAAATTAACTATGTGACAAGGAAATGCACTCTCATCATTTGTGATTAGATCACCATAGATGTATAAATGAAGAGAGGTCCATATGATTAGTTCCTGGATTGAGATGATATGAGACAGTATCAGTCCCCGAAGGATTAATCATTAAATATCCCTAGCCGGAGTATTATCGAGACAGGACATCGATAATGCGGAATAGGCTAGTATTGCACTTGTGCGCGTTGTGAGGGCACAACGACATAGTTCTCATATATATAAGTATTGGATACTTATGCAAGTGCGATAGGAGGTCGTGTTTCACCGATGGTACGGGAAACAGCTTCGCTCTGGATAGACCCCTCGGAATCCCATTGGTATTATGACTATGTGTCTATGGGAGGCCGAAATCAAGGTAGGTGTGTATAGTCTTAACCTGAGACTTGCATCGCTAATACTTACGATAATCGGTAGACTTTGGTCTTGGTGGTACAGGGCTTTAACCGGTTCTGCGTACACCACTCTTCTGGGTTTATCAGAGAGTCGTAGTGTATGGGGTGTGATGTCAAGACGGAAGTATCACTTCAGTCATATTGGAGATGATGTCACGCAGGATACGGTACTAGTGCTCTTAAGTGTTGCGCAACCATCGGGATATTATGACTAGGTCATGCATATCCGATTATAGAGACTAGTTACCAGACATCCGACATGTGCTTCGGACGGGGCAGACACTTATCCAGCCCCAGCCCTAGCACGTGACTATCCGATACTGGGCCGATATACACAATACTACGGTATACTACGCTTGATACAGATCTATATATTCCTGTAAGAATATTTCTGGAGAATTGGGTAGGCATGGCGCTTTGCTAGAGCCACCTTGTCTTGTAAATCGGTATAAACGTAGTACGAGGTACTTACGTGTTCGGATTATCCGACGACCGTATTTACTGCCAACATATCCGGAGATCTCATGGGTCGCTTCCTGAAGATTCACCGATGATGTATAACTCGCACTTTAATTAATCTGGGATTAATTAGAAGAGAGAGAAATTAATCTGGGATTAATTGCGAGATATTTTATCTGGGATAAAATATTAATTAAAGAGAGAGAACGATTAATTTGGAATTAATCGATAAAATAATATATTCGATATATTATAAGAAATTGGATTTCGACGCGGAATTAAATTAGATTTTAATTCGGGCGAACGAATTAATTTAGAATTAATTCGTTGCGACGTGAATAGTGATTTCGCTAGGCGTAATCATTTAATTACGACGCGACGGAAAATTCGTTAATTTGGAATTAGCGAACCCGAGCCCGAGAGTGATTGCGACGCATTCGCATTTCGAATTCGAGCGCGGCACGCAAGTCACATCAAGCGTCAAATCGCTAGTCGCATCAATTGTCAAATCACTTGTCACTTTGAGTGATGTGACATGACATGTTGTCACTTTAATAAAGTGACTTGATGTGATAGGTAAAAGTGATGGGTAAAAGAGAAAACATTGATTGATGTTTTACTTTTGACTTTTTGCTTTTTGAAAAGTGGTACAAGGTGTTATTATTATTAATTTTGGAAATTAAAAATATAAAAAACCTTTACACTTTTCACTCTCTCTCTCCCCTTTTACGTTTTTGTTGAAAACCCTTTTCCCTCTCTTTCTTCTTCTTCTCCTTCACGGTTTGGAACCGTTTCATCTTCTCAAAATTTCTGGTTTGCCGAATTGAAAGAGAAGCAAATGAGAGTGTTTTGTTGCAAAACAAGAGTGCTAGCACACACATGGGTTATATTATGGTGATAGGGAAACGAATTTGTGAGCTGGAAAGCTTGAAGCTTGGAGCTTCAATGGAGGTCATCAATGGCCGAATCATGGAGGAGCCGAACCAGTCACCACCGTGCAGCCCCTCACACGCGCAGCTCACTGCCGAGCAGAAACATGCAGTGCGTTTTCATCTTCGTAGCATCCAACCGATCAATGTGAGTTTATTCCGCACCTCCTTTGACATGTATTCACTCGTTTTTATTCTTATATATGATCCTTGGGACTTGATTGAAACTCAACACCTAGCCCACGAGGAAAAAGCGATTTCCCGAGTACTCGACAGAGAGTTAGAGGCTCGCCGAAAAATAGTGGGAGGCAAGAATTGAATTTGCAATATTCGTTCAATTACTCGCCATATGCGCTCAAACAAATATCATTCGTCAAACGTATTAAATATGAGTTGGACTAATATTTAAATTGTTGTTTTAATAAAAAGTTGGACTATATTCAAACAATTCATTTATAAGTGATTATATAATTGGATTATGATAATCAATATATTTGATTTAATTAATTATAGTTGATTATATAGTTGGACTATAGTAATCATTATAATAAATAGTACCTAAATAATTGATTAAATAGTTGGACTTTTAAAATCAAGATAAAATTGAAAGATTAGCATTTAAAACACGATCCTAGGGAAAATGTATTTAAATGGTTTAATTTTCAAATTGGGAATAAAATTTCAGGATGGTCCTGGAAAATAATTAGTTATTTTATTTGATAAAATAATATTATGCCTAAGCCCGGAGTTAAGCAAATAGTATAGCATAATCTTTGGAAGATTATGTAATGATGACTTAAGTGCTTAATCCATTAAGCTTGTCGCAGTAGACTCCTTAATTTCTTAATCAGAATTAAGGATTAGATCCTTAAGTATGCTGATGAAATTGAAGGATCTTCATAAATCTATGTTTAGATTTTGGAAGTACTAAACTGTGAAAGTTAACTCTTGGAGGGTTAATGACTATTCTCAAGGAGATAAAGTCAAAAAATTTGCAATTAGGCAAGTAGCGCAATGCGCACATTACTTCAATATTCTAGAAGGCCAGGCTTGGCCAAAGGCTTCTGGAATTTTGAAACTGGCAAAGGCAAAATCATTATAATCTTCTGCGAAGATAAAGGACATATCCCAAAATATCTGCACAAATGTGGCGAACGGGATCACGAAAGCGTGACTGCCGTTTGGACAAAGCAGACATGAAGGAATTGAAGACGAGCAAGGCTCTGACTTCAAATATGTTTGTCAACATTATGTTCATGACTAGTATTAAAATTGGATTTTAAATACTTAGTGTGGTACATAAATATATATTGATGTTCAGGATCTGCTTTGATCAGGATACTGACCTCAATTGAGATTTAATCTGCGGATTGGAAACGGGACGAAAGTCGCTGTTTTAACCGTAGATACCTAAGTTTAGGAACTACCCTCGAGGTTGTACCTAAGTTAGGAAACTGTTATAATGTAGCTAGTTTGACTAGAAACATTATCTCTATATCAGTGTTTGACCCGCTGCGGGTAAACCTTTATATTCTAGAACACTAAAGTGTTTTATTATATAAAGATGATATTGAGATAAACACAAGATGTGAATAAAAGTATTTATATTTTGAATATAAATAAAATCTCAAATATATATTATGAAAAATACATAGCTCAACTAATTTGATCAGATGAAACTAATTGTGGCATTGTTGTCTGGGACACAATTTAGACAAGACTCGTATATCCGCACTTTTGAATAGTGGATACTTGGACTAATTTGATTCTAATAAAATAAAGTCTATGAATCTAGTTTATTGGGCAAAGTGCCTAAAAAACACTATTTACTTGGTAAAAGTGTAAATGCCACCTATCTGTTAGCCCTAGTTCATAGTGAAGCAAGTGGGCCCATATCTAGCTTAGCTAGAAGTGGATATGAATATTTTGTGACATATACGGATGTGGCATCGCGTTATGGTTGTGTGTTTCTTTTGAAGAACACAAATCAGAATCTTTTAAAGTTTCGACACGAAATAGACAAACAGATCGGCTATAGTATTATACCGTCACGGTAATACCGTAATGGAAAATACTTAAGCAATAAGTTTCTAATAATACTTGAAAGAGTAAAGTATTCTTTCAAAGAGGACTCCTCCCGGAACACGTCAGTTTGACGGTGTGTCCGAACTGAGTAACCGAATTATGTTAGACATCATAAGGTTCATCATGAGTCACTCAAAGTTACCATTTCCTTCAATGGATACACATAAACAGTGCAAGAACTTATTTAGAATAAGATTCCATAATAATCTGTTTGACAAATATCATATTAGATATAAACAGGAAAGAACCAGGTTTCTCATTCTTGATAATTTGGGTATGCTAGACATATGTTTGGATGATGCCAAAACTAGAACCCAAATTGGATAAGTGCCAATTGTAGGTTATCATAGGGATACCATAAGTATTGTACTTATACATCTCACATGAGAACAATTAGATTGTTGCTCACCATGCGGTTTTCCTAAGAGGAATACCGATATACAATGGTAAGTGGGAGGATAGTAAAACTCGATGAAAATTGGAGTAATACTATTCCTGGCACCGAGTCCTTAATGGAACACAAATGGTTCATCAAGGATGAAACTATTGCCAATAATCTTCGAATACACAAGAACCAAGTATGTCCTCGAGATTCAGAAAACAACCTGGCGTATAGATTTCTGATCTCACCTCATAAAGATGTCTATCTTATTGAGGTATACCAACTGACTACGTATGAGGTAGTGATACAAGGTATCGACTCCCTATTATGACAAAGTGTCATGAATCTGAAATGGATTCCATGTATATCAACATGTTTAGAAATAGTTGATGTACCGCTAGGCATTGTGCCTATTGGTACTTTATCAGTCTTCAAGGAAGACATACATGGATGGCGACATATCAACGTATAAAGCTAGGCTTTTACGAAAATGTATCGTTATCAACGTTGCGTTGATTACGATTCAACCTTTTACATGTTGCCACGGTAAATCCATTTGGAAAATGATTGCTAAAGCTGAGTGTTTCATCATGAAATATGTCAGCTTAACGGCAAAATCGCTTTCCTGAAAAGGAAACCTTTTGGAGGATGTTTTCAACATCCTGACGGTTTTGTCATAACCAAAACTAGCAAACAAGGTTTGCAAGTTATTCGATCCATGTTTGGATTGAAGCAAGCATAGGTTCTTGGAATTTTCGTTTTGATGTAATCATAATAGTTTATGATTTAATTCAAAACGAAAATGATTCTTGTGTATATAAGAGGGTTAGTGGGAGCGCACTGACAGTGGCTGTCCTATAAAATAATGATAATAAGTCATTTCTTGGAAATGATATTCCCATATAATAATAATCGGTGAAAGCTAGACTTTCGAAAAACTCTCTGTGGAATCGTACATTGAAAAATGTACGCTACCTGATGTCTCATACGCTTTGAGCATATGGATTCACAAACAGGCCAATCCGAGTGATAGTCACTAGATTGATGTTAAGAACATCTTTTAGTATCTTAGAGAACTAAGGATGCTGTCTTAGTCTATTGAGATGGAGAACTTGAAGTGACTGGGATCACTGTAGCAAGTTTCCTAACCGATAAAACGACTATAAGTCACAAATGGTACTGTACAGTTTGAATAACGGAATAGTGAGCTGGAAATCTTCCAAGCAAGATACTGTTACCGAATAAACAACATATGCGGGTTATTGCTGCAGCTGAAGCGGCAATAGAAGCCTTATGGGTCAATAAAAAAATCTAATTAGATTAGATATAATTCTGTTAGCAGCTGAGCTAGGCGTCAGCATAGGCTAAAGAATTAATGGTCTCATCAACGATCCAGATAAATACTTCGACTATTCATCTGATTCGTTCGGATCATACATAGTGGCGATGTGATGATCGAATAAATCGCATCAGACGATAATCATGCAAATCCGCTGACGAAAGATTTTCTCAGCAGTTTGAGCCAACCGTACATAGTTCGGGTGTCAAGCACTCGAGTGACTGGCTATAGGCCAAGTGGGAGATTGTTGGACAATTATGACCCATAGCGTCACTATTTGTATAAATCATGGTGTTGTTGTACAAATTAACTATGTGACAAAAAGATTGCACTCTGATCATTTGTGATTTGATCACCTAGATGTATAAATGATGAGAGGTCCTATGATTTGTTCCTGGACGGAGAATGATATGAGACAGTATCAGTCCACGAAGGATAAATCATTAAATATCCCTAGTCAGAGTATTATCGAGATTGGACATCGATAAATACGTAAAAGACTAGTATTACACTTGTGCGGTTTTGTGAGAGCACAACGGCATAGTTCTCATATATTTGGGTATAGGATACTCATGCAAGTGTAATAGGAGGTTGTTTTTTACCGATGGTATGTGAAACAGCTTCGCTCTGGATAAGACCACTTCAGAATTCCATTGGTAGTATGACTATGTGTCTATGAAAGTCCGAAATCAGGGTAGGTGTATTTGGTCTTAACCTGAGACTTGCACCGCTAATGCATATGACAATTAATATACTTTGGTTGAGGTCGTCCAGGGCTTAACCGGTTTCTGTGTACGCCAATTCTGGGTATATCAACAATTGGAGATGTCAAGATGGAAGTGTCACTCTAGTCATATGGAGATGATGGTCACGTAGGATACGGTACTGGTTCTCTTAAGTGCTGCAGCCATCGGGATAATATGACATGGTCATAGTTATCCGATATAGAGACTAGTTACCAGACATCCGACATGTGCTTCGTACGGAGCAGACACATTTCCAACCCCAGGCCTAGTTATTTAATTAGGACGCAAAGGAAAATTCGTTAATTTAGAATTAACGAACCCGAGCCCGAGATTATTTGCGAGCGTATTCGCATTTCGAATTCGAGTACGGCACGTCAAATCAAGCGTCAAATCGCTAGTCGTATCTAGCGTCACATCAAGCGTCAAATCATGTCACTTTGAGTGATGTGACAATTTGATTGAGTGATATGACATGATGTGAGTTAGTGGAGTGGTTGGAATGTTTGGTATTTGACTTGATTTTTGAAATCAATTATTTGGTAAATCATTAATATATTTTTGGAAAATATATAAAGGAAAGATATACCATTTTTCCATTAATCCAACACAACTTCTTCTTTCTCTCTCTTTTCTCTCATCTCTCTCACGCCCAAGGGGCACCAAAAACTGCTCACTGGTTCTCCAAATGACGAGCAGTAGGGAAGCAAAAGTTGGGTTTTTATGGCTAAAACCGCAAGTGCTAGCACACTACGAGATATGCGGAGGTGATAGGGAAGTCCACCCATGAGCCGGGAACTGTTCGACGAAGCTTGGAGCTTGATGAAGGAACCAAAACAAGGCCAAAACATTGAGAATTTCACAGCTCACTGCCGCCACTGTCAAGAGCAGAATTTTGAGTTTCGTTGCTTGCCGCGTTGCTCAACCGATCGATGTAAGTATTCCGCAACTTCGTCGATGTGTATTCGTAATTTTTTCATGCTTATAATGATCTTGGGACCTTAATAGAAACCAACAGTGCTAGGCCTGGGGCTGGAAATGTGTCTGCCCCGTACGAAGCACATGTCGGATGTCTGGTAACTAGTCTCTATATCGGATAACTATGACCATGTCATATTATCCCGATGGCTGCAGCACTTAAGAGAACCAGTACCGTATCCTACGTGACCATCATCTCCATATGACTGGAGTGACACTTCCATCTTGACATCACACCCAACACACTACGATTGTCGATATACCCAGAATTGGCGTACACAGAAACCGATTAAAGCCCTGGACGACCTCAACCAAAGTATATTGATTGTCGTATGCATTAGCGGTGCAAGTCTCAGGTTAAGACCAAATACACCTACCCTGATTTCAGACTTCCATAGACACATAGTCATACTACCAATGGAATTCTGAGGGGGTCTATCCAGAGCGAAGCTGTTTCCCGTACCATCGGTAAAACACAACCTCCTATTACACTTGCATGAGTATCCTATACCCAAATATATGAGAACTATGTCGTTGTGCCCTCACAACGCGTACAAGTGTAATACTAGTCTTTTACGTATTTATCGATGTCCAATCTCGATAATGCTCTGACTAGGGACATTTAATGATTTATCCTTCGTGGACTGATATTGTCTCATATCATTCTCCGTCCAGGAACAAATCATAGGGACCTCCTATCATTTATACATCTAGGTGATCTAATCACAAATGATAAGAGTGCAATCTCCTTTGTCACATAGTTAATTTGTATAACAACACCATGATCTGTACAAATAGTGACGCTATGGGTCATAATTGTCCAACAATCTCCCACTTGGCCTATAGCCAGTCACTCGAGTGTCTTACACCTGAACTATGTACTGTTGGCTCAAATTGCTGAGAAAATGCTTTCGTCAGCGGATTTGCATGATTATCATCTGATGTGATTTATACGATCATCACATCGCCACGATGTATGATCCATATGAATCAGATGAATATCGAAGTATGTATCTGGATCGTTGATGAGACCATTAATTCTTTAGCCTGTGCTCAAGCCTAGCTTAGCTGCTAACAGAATTATATCTAATTTAATTAGATTTATTATCGACACAGAAGGCTTCTATTGCCGCCTCAGCTGTAGCAATTGTTGGTTTCAAATTAGGTCCCAAGATCAATATAAGCATGAAAAACATTGTGAATACACATCGACGAAGTTGCGGAATACTTACATCGATCGGTTGAGTGACGCGGAGACAACAAAAACTGATTTTGCTTGGCAGTGGACTGCTCACTGCAGTGCAGTGAATTTCCTCACTGGTTTCGATTTTGAGCTCCAAGAATCAAGCTCCAAGCTTCGTCGAACGGTTCCCGGCTCATGGGTGAGCATCCCTATCACCTTTGCATGTCTCGTAAGTGTGCTAGCACTTGAGATTTTGCCACAAAATCCCACTCTTGGCTTCGCTATTGCTCGGCATTTTGCAACAAAACAGTGAGCTTTATGCAGCCCCTTGGGCGTGAGAATGAGAGAGATGAGAGGAAGAGAGAATGTGTTGGATTGTCTTAGATTTGTGTAACAAATACACTTATATATTTTCCAAAAATAATAATGTCATTTACCACAAATTTGGCTTTACAAAAGTCAAATAATCAAAGCCAACCAACAACTCCAACAACTACTATCACTCAAAGTGACTAATTGTCTTTTCAATCAATCAATCACATCAATCAATCAAATGTCACATCACTCAAAGTGACATGTGATTTGACGCTTGATGCGACTAATGATTTGATGCTTGACGTGACTTGTGTGCCGCACTGAATTCGAATTGTGAATGCGCTCGTAATCACTCTCGGGCTCGGGTTCGCTAATTCCAAATTAACAAATTTTCTGTCGCATCGTAATTAAATGATTACGCCTAGCGAAGTCACTATTCACGTCGCTAACGAATTAATTCTAAATTAATTCATTCGCCCGAATTAAAATCTAATTTTAATTCCGCGTCGAAGTCTAATTTCGTTTAATATATCAAATATATTAATTATTCGATTAATTCCAAATTAATCGTTATCTCTCTTTAATGATATTTTATCCTAGATAAAATATCTCTTCTATTAATCCCAGATTAATTTTCTCTCTCTTCTAATTAATCCTAGATTAATTTAGAGTGCGAGTTATACGTCATCGGTGAATCTTTGGGAAGCGACCCATTTGATCCCCGGTTATGTTGGCAGTAAATTTGGTCGTCGGACTATCCGAACACGTAAGTACCTCGTACTACGTTTATACCGAATTACAAGACAAGGTTGGCCTCTAGCAAAGCGCCATGCCTCCCCAATTCTCCGGAAACATCCTTACAGGAATAAAGATCTATATCAAGAGTAGTATACCGTAGTATTACGTATTTCTGTCCAGTATCGAATGATCACGTACTAGTCCTGGGGCTGGAAATGTGTCTGCCCCGTACGAAGCACATGTCGGATGTCTGGTGACTAGTCTTATAATCGGATAAACCTAACCTTGTCATTTTATCCCGATAGCTGCAGCATTTAAGAGAACCAGTCCCGTATCCTACGTGACCATCATCTCCATATGACTGGAGTGATACTTTCTTTTTGACATCACACCCAACACACTACGATTCTCGATATACCCAGAATCGGCGTACACAGAAACTGGTTAAAGCCCTGGACGACCTCAACCAAAGTATATTGATTGTCGTATGCATTAGCGGTGCAAGTCTCAGGTTAAGACCAAATACACCTACCCTGATTTTGGACTTCCATAGACACATAGTCATACTACCAATGGAATTCCGAGGGGGTCTATCCAGAGCGAAGCTGTTTCCCGTACCATCGATAAAACACAACCTTCTATTACACTTGCATGAGTATCATATACCCAAATATATGAGAACTATGTCGTTGTGCTCTCACAAACGCGCAGAAGTGTAATACTAGTCTTTTACGTATTTATCGATGTCCAATCTCGATAATACTCTGACTAGGGATATTCAATGATTTATCCTTCGTGGACTGATACTGTCTCATATCATTCTCCGTCCAGGAACAAATCATAGGGACCTCTCATCATTTATACATCTTGGTGATCTAATCACAAATGATAAGAGTGCAATCTCCTTTGTCACATAGTTAATTTGTACAACAACACCATGATCTGTACAAATAGTGACGCTATGATTTGTACAAATAGTGACGCTATGGGTCATAATTGTCCAACAATCTCGCACTTGGCCTATAGCCAGTCACTTGAGTGCTTGACACCCGAACTACGTACGGTTGGCTCAAACTGCTGAGAAAAGCTTTCGTCAGCGGATTTGCATGATTATTGTCTGATGCGATTTATTCGACCATCACATCGCCACGATGTATGATCCGAACGAATCAGATAAATTATCGAAGTATATATCTGGATCGTTGATGAGACCATTTATTCTTTAGCTTATGCTGACGTCTAGCTCAGGTGCTAACATAATTATATCTAATCTAATTAGATTTGTTTATCGACCCATAAGCCTTCTATTGCTGCCTCAGCTGCTGCAATTAACCCGCATTTGTTGTTTATTCGGTAACATCATATTGCTTGGAAGATTTCCAGCTCACTGTTCTGTTTATTCAAACTATATAGTACCGTTTGCGACTTTTAGTCGTCTTCGTCGGTTATGAAACTTGCTACAGTGATCCCAGTCACTTCAAGTTCACCGTCTCCATAGACTAAGATAGCATCCTTAGTTCTCTAAGATACTAACGGATCTTCTTAACATCAATCCAGTGACTATCACATGGATTGGCCTGTTTGTGTATCCATATGCTCAAAGCGTATGAGACACCAGGTAACGTAAATTTTTCAATATACGATTCCACGGAGAGTTTTTCGAAAGTCTAGCTTTCGCCGATAGTTATTTTATGGGAATATCATTTCCAAGAAATGACATATATTTTATCATTATTTTATAGGACAGCTACTGTCAGTGCGCTCCCACTAACCCTCTTATGTACACAAGAATCATTTCCATTTTGAATTAAATCATAAACTATTATGATTACATCAAAACGACAATTCCAAGAACCTATGCTTGCTCCAATCCAAACATGTATCGATTAACCCGCAAACCTTGTTTGCTAGTTTTGGTACGACAAAACCGTCAGGATGTTATAAACATCCTCCAAAAGGTTTCCTTTTCAGGAAAGCGATTTTGTCGTTCTAGCTGTCATATTTCATAAATGAAACATACAGCATTAGCAAGCATTATCCAAATGGATTTACCGTGACAACATGTAAAAGGTTGAATCGTAATCAACATAATGTTGATAACGATACCTTTCCGTTAAAAGCCTAGCTTTATACGTTGGTATGTTGCCTTCCATGTATGTCTTCCTTAAAGACTTATATAGTACCTATAGGCACAATGCCTTATGGTACATCAACTAGTATCCAAACTTGTTGATATACATGGAATCCATTTCGGACTCATGACACTTTGTCATAATATGGAGTCGATACCTTGTATCACTTCCTCATACGTAGTCAGTTGGTATACCCCAATAAGATAGACATCATTATAAGGTGAGATCAGAAATCCATACCCCAGGTTGTTTTCTGACTCTCTCCGACCTACGCGGTTCTTGTGTATTTGAAGATTAATGGCAATAGTTTCATCCTTGATGAAGCATTTGTGTTCCTTTAAGGACTCGGTGCCAGGAATAGTATTACTCCGATTTTCATCGAGTTTTACAGTCCTCCCACTTACCACTGCATATCGGTATTCCTCTTAGGAAAAACCGCATGGTGAGCAACAATCTAATTGTTGTCATGTGAGATGTATAAGTACAATACTTATGGTATCCCTAGGATAACCTATAATTGGCACTTATCCAATTTGGGTTCTAGTTTAGTATCATCCAAACTTATGCCAAGCATACCCAAATAATAAGGAATGTGAAACCCTGTTTCTTTCATGTTCATATCTAATATGATATCTGTCAAAAAAATATTAATGGAACCTTATTCTAAATAAGTTATTGCACTGTCAATGCTTATCCGTTGAAGGAAATGGTAGCTCAGAGCGACTCATGATTAACCTTATGATGTCTAACATAATTCGGTTAATCCGTTCGGACACACCGTCTAGAAGACGTGATCTGGGAGGAGTCCTCATTTGAAAGATCACTTTACTCTTTCAAGTATATTAGAAACTTATTGCTTAAGTATTTTCCATTACGGTCGTACCGTGATGGTATAATACTATAGCCGATCTGTTTGTCTATTTCGTGTCGAAACTTAAAAGTTTTCAATTGTGTTATTCAAAAGAAACACACAACCATAACGCGATGCCACATCCGTATAGGTCACGAAATATTCATATTCACATCTAGCCTAGCTAGATATGGGCCCACTTGCTTCACTATGAACTAGGGCTAACAGATCTGTGGCTTTTACACTTTTACCATGTAAATAGTGTTTTAGGCACTTTGCCCAATATAAAATAGATTCGTAGACTTTATTTGATTAGAATCAAATTAGTCCGAGTACCCGCTCTTCAAAAGTGCAGATATACGATTCTTGTTTAATTGTGTCCCAGACATCAATGCCACAATTAAGTTTCACCTGATCAAATCATTTGAGCTATTTATTTGTCATATATATATTTGAGATTTATTTATATTCAAAATATAAATTCTGTTATTCACATCTAATGTGTTTATCTCAATATCATCTTTATATAATAAAACACTTTAGTGTTCTAGAATATAAAGGTTCACCCGTAGCGGGTCAAAAACTGATATGGAGATAATGTCTCTAGTCAAACTAGTTACATTATAACAGTTTCCAAATTTAGGTACACACCCGAAGGTAGTTCCTAAACTTAGGTACCTGCGGATAAAACAGCGACAATCGTCCCATTTCCTTTCCGTAGATTAATCTCAACTGAAGTCAGTATCCTGCTCACAGCAGATTCTGAACTTCAATATATATATTTATGTACCACACTAAGTATTTAAAATCCAATTTTAATACTAGTAGTGAACATAACGTTGACAAACATATTTAAAGTTAGAGCCTTGCCCTTTATTTAATTCCTTCATGTCTGCTTTGTCCAAACGGCAGTCACGCTTTCGTGATCCCGTTCACCACATTTGTGCAGAGATTTTGGGATATGCCCTTTATCTTCCCAGAAGATTATAATGATTTTTCCTTTGCCAGTTTCACCACTCCAGAAGCCTTTGGCCAAGCCTTGGCCTTCTAGAATATCGAAGTATGGTGCGCCTTGCGCCACTTGCCTAATTGCAAATTTTGACTTTGTCTCATTGAGAATAGTCATTAACCCTCCAAGAGTTAACTTTCACAATTTAGTACTTCTAAAATCTAAACATAGATTTATGAAGATCCTTCAATCTCATCATCATACTTTAAGGATCTAATCCTTATTTCTGATTAAGAAATTAAGGAGTCTACTTCGACAAGCTTAATGGATTAAGCATTTAAGTCATCATTACATAATCTTCCAAAGATTATGCTCTACTATTTTCTTAACTCCGGGCTTAGGCATAATATTATTTTATCAAATAAAATAACTAATTATTTTTCCAGGACCATCCTGAAATTTATTCCCAATATTGAAAATTAAACCATTTAAATACATTTTCCCTAGGATTATGTATTAAACGTAATCTTTCAATTTATATTTTGATTATAATAGTCCAACTATTTAATCAATTATTAAGGTACTATTTATTATAATGATTACAATAGTCCAACTATTTAATCAACTATTATTTCAATTAAATCAAATGTATTGATTATCATAATTCAATTATATAATCACTTATAAATGAATTGTTTGAATATAGTCCAACTATTTATTAAAACAATAATTTAAATATTAGTCCAACTAACATTTAATACGTTTGACGAATGATATTTATTTGAGCGCGTATTGCGAGTAATTGAACGAATATTGCAAATTCAATTCTTGCCTCCCACTATTTTTCGGCGAGCCTCTAACCCTCTGTCGAGTACTCGGAAACCGCGTTTCCTAGTGGGCTAGGATCCCGTTAAATATCACACAATCTTGACTTTGGCCAACAAATTGTATGATAATTAACTAGGTAGATCTCTAAGATAGATTGGATCCAATCCAATTCCTAGATCCGGTAGGGGACATCCAAGTCCGAAACATATATCTCATATATGCCAATACATCCAATGTATTACCTAACCTTTTTCCTCTGAATCAACTAAGCCTTGGCTTTGGCACAACAAACTTAGTGATCCCAGTCAAGCGCGACCCATTGACCATGGAAAGCTTCATAATCAATGTCGATGGACAAGAAGTGGTCTTGACTTTGGCCAACAAACCACAACTTGGACATGACACCAATATGGAACAAAACCTTCGTGATTCAAACACATCTTCGACAGACAAAGGCCTTGACTTTGGCCAACAAACCAATGTCGCCTTAGATCTTGAGTGAGAATCACTCAATGGAACGAAAAACACTTGATATATATTGAGGGTTTTTCGCGTGCAAATTGGCAACCAATTTATTATCTTTTTTAAGGTCTCATCATCATACACCCTTAAACATGCATTCTAAACACATAATAAAGCGCGTATAATAAAATAATAATGATATGCGGATGGATACTTAACACATTAATCCTAGATCAAATCTCTCACTTTCTCTCTCCCGCTAGCACAAGTATTACTTCTACCTGTTACACTACACTTCTAAAGAACCTCATTTACATTGAGGGGAATAGGTGAGAATAGAATACAAAGAAATGAGAGGTAATAAGGCTGGACACGCAGGTCCAATTAATAAATCGAATTTATTACAATTTCCAAAATTGCCACACCTATCTAATATACATCCGATATACATTATTCATGCATCACATTCATGTATTCACACAAGCATGTTATCAATCAATCTAATCAAATTAATTAATCTGATAATTAGTGATCATCCAATGTTCAAACAACGATTTGATTTTTTGCGAGTTAAACTCGTCTTTGCGAATAAGTACTCAAAGTACGAATTCATGAATTAAATTAAACTACATCATCAAATCCAATTTAATATGCATTCAATTCTAATTCGCTATTTAATTCTAAATTAAATACTACACTTTTAATAATGAACTTTTACAACTTAAATTCCAAATTTAATCGCAATGGGTCTCAAAGCCCGATTAATTAAAGTCCAATGGGCTTTTAATTGATTTCTTGAGGGGTGGACTTTTGGTCAACTCAGGTCAAACCAAAAACCAAAGTCCAATCCTAGAGTTACCCCATAAGCCCATAAATCAATTTTGGCCCATTAGGCCCAATTAAACTTTAAAGTTCATTAAGTCGTATTTGGGCTTTATGGTGGCGGTTTTGGGCCCAATTGGATCCAACCAATTTTTCCTAAACCCAACTTTGTACAAGAAAGCCCATTAAGCCCATTTACAACTTTAAAGCCCAATTTCACAAAATAGGCCCAAATAATTAAATTCCAATTCCCAATTTAATTACCAAAGTGTATAACATGATTAATTACCCAAATTAACATTTCTAAAACATCAATATTCACAATTAATCATGCTCATTTTCATCATCACATGTCCAACATATTAATGAAAAAATCAAACCCATACATACATGCTTTAGGTCTCGGCCAAGGGAGATAATTTTGTCTGATTCGAATTCAATCCAATTAAATCTACAATCAACACTAAATTAACATCCCGAATGATTTCCAACACATCCAATTATCAAAAATCATAATACCAAGACTTCCTAGGGCATCATGTTGCATTCGGCCAAGGTAAGTTTTTGGGGACTTTTGTTCAATTCAAAATTCAATCCAATTAATTTCAAATTAACATTATCCAATGTCATTCCAACTCATCCAATGAATCAAAATGAAAAAATTCCAAGAATTCCAAAAAACCCTAACTTTCGGCCAACACCATAATTTTGGGGAAAATTATTCCAAATCAATTTTCGTGAAATTGATCCAATCAACATTTAATACAAACACATTTAAGCATATCATCATCAATCCAATTTCACAAAATCATGCTCAAATTCAATTTGTCCAAATTTTAAGCCCTAAATTTTTCATGCTCAAGCCTAGGCTCTTGATGCCATTGTTGGTTTCTAATCAGGTCCCAAGATCAATATAAGCATGAAAAACATTGTGAATACACATCGACGAAGTTGCGGAATACTTACATCGATCGGTTGAGCGACGCGGAGACAACAAAAACTGATTTTGCTCGGCAGTGGACTGCTCACTGCAGTGCAGTGAATTTCCTCACTGGTTTCGGTTTTGAGCTCCAAGAATCAAGCTCCAAGCTTCGTCGAACGGTTCCCGGCTCATGGGTGAGCTTCCATGTCACCTTCGCATGTCTCGTAAGTGTGCTAGCACTTGAGATTTTGCCACAAAATCCCACTCTTGGCTTCCCTATTGTTCGGCATTTTGCAACAAAACAGTGAGCTTTATGCAGCCCCTTGGGCGTGAGAATGAGAGAGATGAGAGGAAGAGAGAATGTGTTGGATTGTCTTAGATTTGTGTAACAAATACACTTATATATTTTCCAAAATAATAATGTCATTACCCACAATTTGGCTTTACAAAAGTCAAATAATCAACCAACCAACAACTCCAACAACTACTATCACTCAAAGTGACTAGTTGTCTTTTCAATCAATCAATCAATCAATGTCACATCACTCAAAATGACATGTGATTTGACGCTTGATGCGACTAATGATTTGACGCATGATGTGACTTGTGTTGCGCACTCGAATTCGAAATGCGAATGCGCTCGCAATCACTCTCGGGCTCAGGTTCGCTAATTCCAAATTAACGAATTTTCCGTCGCGTCGTAATTAAATGATTACGCCTAGCGAAGTCACTATTCACGTCGCTAACGAATTAATTCTAAATTAATTCATTTGCCAGAATTAAAATCTAAATTTAATTCCGCGTCGAAGTCTAATTTCGTTTAATATATCAAATATATTAATTATTCGATTAATTCCAAATTAATCGTTATCTCTCTTTAATGATATTTTATCCAGATAAAATATCTCTTCTATTAATCCCAGATTAATTTTCTCTCTCTTCTAATTTATCCTAGATTAATTTAGAGTGCGAGTTATACGTCATCGGTGAATCTTTGGGAAGCGACCCATGAGATCCCCATATGTTGGCAGTAAATTTGGTCGTCGGACTATCCGAACACGTAAGTACCTCGTACTACGTTTATACCGAATTACAAGACAAGGTTGGCCTCTAGCAAAGCGCCATGCCTCCCCAATTCTCCGGAAACATCCTTACAGGAATAAAGATCTATATCAAGCGTAGTAATACCGTAGTATTGCGTATTTCTGTCCAGTATCGATTTATCACGTGCTAGGCCTGGGGCTGGAAATGTGTCTGCCCCGTACGAAGCACATGTCAGATGTCTGGTGACTAGTCTCTATAATCGGATAAACCTGACCTTGTCATTTTATCCCGATAGTTGCAGCATTTAAGAGAACCAGTCACGTATCCTATGTGACCATCATCTCCATATGACTGGAGTGATACTTCATTCTTGACATCACACCCAACACACTACGATTCTCGATATACCCAGAATCGACGTACACAGAAACCGGTTAAAGCCCTGGACGACCTCAACCAAAGTATATTGATTGTCGTATGCATTAACGGTGCAAGTCTCAGGTTAAGACCAAATACACCTACCTTGATTTCGAACTTCCATAGACACATAGTCATACTACCAATGGAATTCTGAGGGGTCTATCCAGAGCGAAGCTGTTTCCCATACCATCGGTAAAACAAAACCTCCTATTACACTTGCATGAGTATCCTATACCCAAATATATGGAACTATGTCGTTGTGCTCTCACAAACGCGCACAAGTGTAATACTAGTCTTTTACGTATTTATCGATGTCCAATCTCGATAATACTCTGACTAGGGATATTCAATGATTTATCCTTCGTGGACTGATACTGTCTCATATCATTCTCCGTCCAGGAACAAATCATAGGGACCTCTCATCATTTATACATCTTGGTGATCTAATCACAAATGATAAGAGTGCAATCTCCTTTGTCACATAGTTAATTTGTAAAAAAACTCCATGATCTGTACAAATAGTGACGCTATGGGTCATAATTTTCCAACAGCAATAACCCGCATTTGTTGTTTATTCGGTAACAGTATCTTTCTTGGAAGATTTCCAGCTCACTGTTCCGTTATTCAAACTTTGTAGTACCGTTTGCGACTTATAGTCATTTTATCAGTTTAGGAAACTTGCTGTAGTGATCCCAGTCACTTCAAGTTCTCATTCTCCATAGATAAGACAGCATCCTTAGTTCTCTAAGATACTAACATATGTTCTTAACATCAATCCAGTGACTATCACTTGGATTGGCCTGTTTGTGACTTCATATGCTCAAAGCGTATGAGACACCAGGTAGCGTACATTTTTCAATGTACTATTCCACAGAGAGTTTTCGAAAGCCAAGCTTTCACCGATAGTTATTTTATGGGAATATCATTCCAAAAATGACGTATTATCATTATTTTATAGGACAACCACTGTCAGTGCGCTCCCAACTAACCCTCTTATATACTCAAGAATCATTCGTTTTGAATTAAATCATAAACCATTATGATTACATCAAAACGATAATTCCAAGAACCTTATGCTTGCTTCAATCCAAACATGAATCAAACAACCTGCAAACCTTGTTTTCTAGATTTGGTACGACAAAATCGACATGATGTTTTAAACATCCTCCAAAAGGCCTCTTTAGGAAAGCGATTTTCCGTTCAGCTGACATATTTCATAAATGAAATACGCAGCTTTAGCAAACATTTTCCAAATGGATTTACCGTGGCAACAGTTAAAAGGTTGAATCGTAATCAACACAATGTTGATAACGATACATTTCCGCTAAAAGCCTAGCTTTATACGTTGGTATGTTGCCATCCATGTATGTCTTCTTTGAAGACTCATATAGTACCAATAGGCACGATGCCTTACGGTACATCAACTAGTCTCCAAACATAGTTGATATATATGGAATCTATTTCGGATGTCATGGCACTTTGCCATAATCAAGGAGTCGATACCTTGTATCACTTAGTCGTACGTAGTCAGTTGGTATACCTCAATAAGATAGACATCTTTATGAGGTGAGATCAGAAACCCATACCCCAGGTTGTTTTCTGACTCTCTCTGACTTACGCGGTTCTTGTGTATTCGAAGATTACTGGTTTAGTTTCATCCTCGATGAACTATATGTGTTCCATTGTGAATCAATGCCTGGAATAGTAATACTCTGATTTTCATCAAGTTTTACTATCCTCCCACTTACCACTGCATATCGGTATTCCTCTTAGGATAACCGCATGCTGAGCAACAATCTAATTTTTCTCTGGTGATATGTATAAGTACAATACTTTGGTATCCCTAGGATAACCTACAATTGGCACTTATCCAATTTGGGTTTTAGTTTGGTATCATCCAAACATATGCCTAACATACCTAAATTATCAGGAATGAGAAACCCAGTTTCTTTCCTGTTCATATCTAATATGAATTTTGTCTAACAGATTATTATGGAACCTTATTCAAAATAAGTTGTTGCACTGTTTATGCTTATCCGTTGAAGGAAATGGTAGCTCAGAGCGACTCATGATTAACCTTATCATGTCCAACAAAATTCGGTTACTCATTTCGGACACACCGTTAAACTGACGTGTTCCGGGAGGAGTCCTCATTGAAAGAATACTTTACTCTTTCAAGTATAATAGAAACTTATTGCTTAAGTATTTTCCATTACGGTCTTACCGAGACGATTTAATACTTTAGCCGAACTGTTTGTCTACTTCGTGTCGAAACTATAAAAGTTTCCGATTTGTGTTCTTCAAAAGAAACACATAACCATAACGCGATGCCACATCCGTAAGGTCACGAAATATTCATATCCACATCTAGCCTAGCTAGGCATGGGCCCACTTGCTTCACTATGAACTAGGGCTAACAGATCGGTGGCATTTACACTTTTACCAAGTAAAGGTGTTTTAGGCACTTTGCCCAATAAACTAGATTCGTTGACTTTATTTGAATGGAATCAAATTAGTCTGAGTACCCACTCTTCAAAAGTGTGGATATACGAGTCTTGTTTGATTGTGTCCCAGACAACAATGCCACACTTAAGTCTCATCTGATCAAATCAGTTTGAGCTATTTGTTTTTCGTGTTATATATTGAGATTTTTATTTATATTCAAAATATAAATGCTGTTATTCACATCTAATGTGTTTATCTCAATATCATCTTTATAAAATAAAATACTTTAGTGTTCTAGAATATAAAGGTTCATCCGCAATGGATTAAACACTGATATAGAGATAATGTTCCTAGTCAAACTAGTTACATTATAACAGTTTCCTAACTTAGGTACACACCCGAGGGTAGTTCATAAACTTAGGTATCTACTGTTAAAACATCGATTTTCATCCCGTTTCCAATCCGCAGATTAAATCTCAATTGATGTCATTATCCTGCTCATAGCAGATTCTGAACACCAGTATAAATTATTATGTATCACACTAAGTATTTAAAATCTAATTTTAATACTAGTAATGAACATATTGTTGACAAAAATATTTGTAGTCAGAGCCTTGCTCGTCTTCAATTCCTTCATGTCTGCTTTGTCCAAACGGCAGTCACGCTTCCGCGATCCTGTTTGCCACATTTAGGCAGACATATTGGGATATGTCTTTTATCTTCCTAGAAGATTATAATGATTTTTCCTTTGCCCTTTTCAAAATTCCAGAAGCCTTTGGCCTAGCCTCGGCCTTCTAGAATATCGAAGTAAAGTGCGCCTTGCGCTACTTGCCTTATTGCAAACTTTGACTTTGTCTCATTGAGAATAGTCATTAACTTTCCAAGAGTTTACTATTGTAATTTTTGTACTTCTGAATCTAAAGATAGATTCTTTGAAGATCCTTCAATTTCATTATCATACTTTAAGAATCTAATTCTTAGTTCTGATTCAGAAATTAAGGAATCTACTGCGACAAGCTTAATGGATTAAGCACTAAAGTTATCATCACATAAATCTTCCAAAGATTATGCTCTACTATTTGCTTAACTCCTGGCTTTGGCATAATATGTTATTTTATCAAATAAAGTAACTTATTATTTTTCCATGACCATCCTGAAATTATTCCCAATTTGAAAATTAAACCATTTAAATACATTTTCCCTAGGATTATGTTTTAAATGTCAATCTTTCAATTTTATCATGATTTTAATAGTCCAACTATTTAATCAATGATTTAGGTACTATTTAATATAATGATTACTATAGTCCAACAATATAATCACCTATACTTTAATAGATTAAAATCAATTATATTGATTACTATAATCCAATTATAAAATCAACTATAAATTAATAGTTTGAATATAGTCCAACTATTTATTAAAACAACATTTAAATATTAGTCCAACTAACATTTAATTTATTTGATGAAATAAAATTTGAATGAGCGCGTATGGAAAGTAATTAAACGAATATTGAAAATTCAATTCTTGCCTCCCACTACTTTTCGGCGAGCCTCTGACCCTCTGTCGAATACTCGGGAAACCGTGTTTCCTAGTGGGCTAGGATCCCGTTAAATATCACACAATATTGACTTTGGCCAACAAATTGTATGATAGTTAACTAGGTAGATCTCTAAGATCAATTGGATCCAATCCAATTCCTAGATCCGGTAGGGGGACATCCAAGTCCGAAACATATATCTTATATATGCCAATACATCCAATGTATTACCTAACCTTTTTCCCCTGAATCAACTAAGCCTTGGCTTTGGCACAACAAACTTAGTGATCCCAGTTAAGCGCGACCCATTGACCATGGAAAGCTTCATAATCAATGTCGATGGACAAGAAGTGGTCTTGAATTTGGCCAACAAACCACAACTTGGACAAGACACCAATATGTAACAAAGTCTTCGTGATTCAAACACATCCTCGACGGACAAAGACCTTGACTTTGGCCAACAAGCCAATGCCAGTCTCGGATCTTGAGTGAGAATCACTCAATAGAAGGAAAGACGCTTAATATTGTTTGAGGGTTTTTCGCGTGCAAATTGGCAACCAATTTATTATCTTTGTTAAGGTCTCATCATCATACACCCTTAAAGATGCATTCTAAACACATAATAAAGCGCGTATAAATAAATAATAATGATATGCGGATGGATATTTTACACATTGATTCTAGATCAAATCTCTTCCTTTATCTCTCCCGCTAGCACAAGTAATTACTTCTACCCGTTACACTACACTTCTAAAGAAACCTCATTTACATTGATGGGAATAGGTGAGAAGAGAATACAAAGAATATTGAGGTATAAGACTGGACGCGCAGGTCCAATTAATAAATCAAATTTATTACAACAATTTCTAAAATTGTCCCACTCATCTAATATCCATCCGATATACATTATTCATGCATCGCAACCATGTATTCACACAAGCATGTTATCAATCAATCTAATCAAATTAATTAATCTGATAATTAGTGATCATCCAATGTTCAAACAACGATTTGATTTTGTTCGAGTCAAACTCGTTTTGAGAATAAGTACTCAAAGTACGAATTCTCGAATTAAATTAAACTACATAATTAAATCTAATTCAATTTGTATTTAATTCTAATTCACTATTTAATTCCAAATTAAATATCACACTTTATTAATAAATCTTTTACGACTTAAATTCCAAATTTAATCGTTACGGGTCTCAAAGCCCGATTAACGTCCAACGTCAATTTAATTAAAGTCCAATGGGATTTTAATTAATTTATTAAGGCGTGGACTTTTGGTCAACTCGGGTCAAACCGAATAACCAAAATCCAATTCGGGAGTTACCCAATAAGCCCAGAAATCAATTTTGGCCCAGTAGGCCCAATTAAACTTTAAAGGTCCATTAAGTCGCATTTGGGCTTTATGGATGCGGTTTTGGGCCCAATTGGATCCAACCAATTTTGCCTAAACCCAACTTTGTACAACAAAGCCCAATAAGCCCATTTACAACATTAAAGCCCAAATCCTATTTTAAGGCCCAATTAATTAAATACAAAAAATCCAATTTCACATTTAATTAACCTAAAGTGTATATCATGATTAATCACCCAAATTAACATTTATAAAACATCAATTTATACAATTAATCATGCTCATTTTCATCATCACATGTCCAACACATTTTGATTAAAATCAAACCCAAACATGCTTTATCATTCTCGGCAATGGAGGGGATTTTTGTGTCCGATTCCAATTCAATCCAATTAATTCCACAATCGACATTAAATCACATTCCTCAATCGTTTCATGTCATCCAATGAACAACGAAAGAAAAAATCACCAAGATACTTAGGGCTATAACTCTCGACAATTAGGGTTTATTATGCTAAATTACAAATCTAATCCAATTGAATCAAATTCTACATTAAATAAACATTCCCTAATGATTTCCAACACATCTAATGAATCAAAAAATCAAAATTCCAAAAAATTTAGGATCATCAACCATTCGGCCAACACATCCAATTTTGGGGAAAATTGATCCAAATAAATTTTCTTGAAATTGATCAAATCAAACTTCAATTAAACATGTTTTAAGCATACTCAATCATCCAATTCAACCAAATCATGCTTGAAAACATTTTTCCCAAATTTTAAGCCCTAAATGTTTTCATGCTCAAACCCTGCTCTAGATGCCATTTTTTGTTTATATTAAGGTCCCAAGATCAATAATAAGCATGAAATATGTGCAAATACAAATCGAAGAAGTTGCGGAATACTCACATCGATCGGTTGAGCGACACGGAGATGAGCAAACTGAAATTATGCTCACTGTCACAGCTCACGGCAGTGGTTGTTTTCCATCTCCAATATTTCGGCTTTTGAGGTCCTTGAACAAGCTCCAAGCTTCGTCAAACGACTCCCGGCTCATGGTAGACTTCCCTATCACCTTCGCATGTCTCGTAAGTGTGCTAGCACTTGTGATTTTGCCATAAAATCCCACTTTTGCTTCCCTTCACTGTTCGGTTTTGACAGAACAAAAACCAGAAAGTTTTGCCCCTTGGGCGTGTGAAGAAGAGGAGATAAAAGAGTGGAGAGAGTGTTTTGATTTACAAAATGTGTATTAGACATTTGTTTTTCAAAAAAACAAATAATATATACCATTTCCACTTTTCCAAAAAGTCAAGGCAATAAAGTTTGCCAACCACTCCCTTCAATCAATCAATCAATCTCATCAATAAATCAATTGTCACATCACTCAAAGTGACATGATTTGACGCTTGATGTGACGCTAGATGCGACTAGTGATTTGACGCTTGATTTGACTTGCGTGCCGCACTCGAATTCGAAATGCGAATGTGCTCGCAAATAATCTCGGGCTCATGTTCGCTAATTCCAAATTAATGAATTTTCCGTTGCGTCATAAATAAATGATTACGCCTAGCAAAGTCACTATTCACGTCGCTAACGAATTAATTCTAAATTAATTCGTTCGCCCAAATTAAAATCTAATTTTAATTCCGCGTCGAAATCCAATTTCGTTTAATATATCAAATATATTAATTTATCGATTAAATCCAAATTAATCGTTATCACTCTTTAATGGATATTTTATCCCAGATAAAATATCTCCGTAATTAATCCCAGATTAATTTTCTCTCTCTTCTAATTAATCCCAGATTAATTTAGAGTGTGAGTCATACGTCATCGGTGAATCTTTGGGAAGCGACCAATGAGATCCTCGGATATGTTGGCAGTAAATTCGGTCATTGGACTATCCGAACACGTAAGTACCTCGTACTACGTTTATACCGATTTACAAGACAAGGTTGGCCTCTAGCAAAGTGCCATGCCTACCCAATTCTCCGGAAATATCCTTACAGGAATAAAGGATCTGTATCAGGCGTAGTATACGTAGTATTGTGTATTTCTGTCCAGTATCAGATGATCATGTGCTAGGCCTGGGGCTGGAATTGTGTCTGCCCCGTACGAAGCACATGTCGGATGTCTGGTGACTAGTCTTTATAATCGGATAAACCTGACCTTGTCATTTTATCCCGATAGCTGCTGGATTTAAGAGAACCACTCATGTATCCTAAGTGACCATCATCTCCATATGACTGGAGTGACACTTCCATCTTGACATCACACCCAACACACTACGATTCTCAATATACCCAGCATTGGCGTATACAGAACCTGTTAAAGTCCTGGACGACCGCAACCAAAGTATATTGATTGTCGCAAGTATTAGCGGTTCAAGTCTCAGCGGTGCAAGTCTCAGGTTAAGACCAAATACACCTACCCTGATTTCGGACTTCCATAGACACATAGTCATAATACCAATGGAATTCCGAGGGGGTCTATCTAGAGCGAAGCTGTTTCCCGTACCATCGGTAAAACAAAACCTCCTATTACACTTGTATGAGTATCCTATACCCAAATATATGAGAACTATATCGTTGTGCCCTCACAACGCGCACAAGTGTAATACTTGTCTTTTTTTCGTATTTATCGATGTCCAATCTCGATAATGCTCTGACTATTGATATTTAATGATTTATCCTTCGTGGACTAATACTGTCTGATATAATTCTCCGTCCAGGAACAAATCATAGGGACCTCCTATCATTTATACATCTAGGTGATCTAATCACAAATGATAAGAGTGCAATCTCCTTTGACACATAGTTAATTTGTACAACAACACCATGATATGTACAAATAGTGACACTATGGGTCATAATTGTCCATCACACTTTTGAAGAGTGGGTACTCGACTGATTTGATTCTATTCAAATAAAGTCTACAAATCTAGTTAATTGGGCAAAGTTCCTAAAACACCTTTACTTGGTAAAAGTGTAAATGCCATCAATCTGTTAGCCCTAGTTCATAGTGAAGCAAGTGGCCCATGTATAGCTAGGCTAGAGATGGATATGGATATTTCGTGACCTATACGGATGTGGCATCGCGTTATGGTTATGTGTTTCTTTGAAACACGAATCGAAAACTTTAAAAGTTTTCGACACGAAATAGACAAACAGATCGGCTGAAGTATTAAACCGTCACGGTAAGACCGTAATGGAAAATACTTAAGCAATAAGTTTCTTATATACTTGAAAGAGTATAATATTCTTTCAAATAGGACTCCTCCCGGAACACGTCATTTTGACGGTGTGTCCGAACTGAGTAACCGAATTTTGTTGGACATGATAAGGTTAATCATGAGTCGCTCTGAGCTACCATTTCCTTCAACGGATAAGCATTAATAGTGCAATATTTATTTTGAATAAGGTTCCATAAAATTCTGTTTGACAGATATCATATTAGATATGAACAGGAAAGAAACTGGGTTTCTCATTCCTGAACATTTGGGTATGCTAGGCATATGTTTGGATGATACCAAACTAAAACCCAAATTGGACAAGTGCCAATTGTAGGTTATCCTAGGGATACCAAAGTATAGTACTTATACAACTCACTAGAGAATAATGTAATTGTTCCTCGCCATGCGGTTTTCCTCAGAGGAATACCTATATGCAGTGGTAGTGGGAGGATAGTAAAACTCGATGAAAATCAGAGTAATATTATTCTACGCACATATCTTAATGGAATACATAAATAGTTCATCAAGGATGAAACTATACCAATAATCTGCGAATACACAAGAACCGCGTATGTCGGAGAGAGTCAGAAGACGACCTGGGGTATGGGTTTCTGATCTCACCTCGTAAAGATGTCAATCTTTTAAGGTATACCAACTGACTACGTATAATGAAGTGAGACAAGGTATCGAATCCCTATTATGGCAAAGTGCCATGAATTCGAAATGGATTCCATATATATCAACCAAGTTTGGACCATTGTTGATGTACCACAAGGCATTGTGCCTATTGGTACTATATAAGTCTTTGAGGAAGACATACATGGAAGGCAACATACCAAAGTTCTAAGCTAGGCTTGTAACGGAAAGGTATCGTTATCAACATTGTGTTGATTACGATTCAAATTTTTTACCTGTTGCCACGGTAAATCCATTTGGGTAATGCTTGCTAATGCTGCATGTTTCATTTATGAAATATGTAAGCTTAACGGGAAAATCATTTTCCTGAAAAGGAAACCTTTTGGAGGATGTTTACAACATCCTGTCGGTTTTGTCGTACCATAACAAGCAAACAAGGTTTGCAGCATATTCGATCCATGTTTGGATTGAAGCAATCATTAGGTTCTTGGAATTATCATTTTTATGTAATCATAACGGTTTATGATTTAATTCAAAATGAAAATGATTCTTGTGTATATAAGAAGGTTAGTGGGAGCGCACTGACAATCGATGTCCTATAAAATAAATGATAATATGTCATTTCTTGGAAATGATATCCCATAATAAAAATAATCGGTGAAATCTTGGCTTTCATAAAAACTCTCCGAGAAATCGTACATTGAAAAATGTACGCGACCTGGTGTCTCATATGCTTTGAGCATATGGATTCAAAAATAGGACAATCCAAGTGATAGTCACTGGATTGATGTTAAGAACATCTG
This sequence comes from Zanthoxylum bungeanum, assembly GCA_019454045.1. Classification (NCBI taxonomy): domain Eukaryota; kingdom Viridiplantae; phylum Streptophyta; class Magnoliopsida; order Sapindales; family Rutaceae; genus Zanthoxylum; species Zanthoxylum bungeanum. The sequence continues at coordinate 127,320 of SKCR01024288.1, forward strand.
TTAGTATCTTAGAGAACTAAGGATGCTATCTTAAACTATGGAGATGGAGAACTTGAAGTGACTGGGATCACTACTGCAAGTTTCCTAAATCGATAAAAGGACTACAAGTCGCAAACGGTACTATACAGTTTGAATAACGAAATTATGAGCTGGAAATCTTCCAAGCAAGATATTGTTACCGAATAAACAACAAATGCGGGTTATTGCTGCAGCTGAGGCGGCAATAGAAGCCATTTGGGTGGATAATAAATCTAATTAGATTAGAAATATTCTATTAGCAGCTGAGCTAGGCTACAGCACAGGATAAAGAATTAATGGTCTCATCAACGATCCAGATACATACTTCGATATTCATCTAATTTGTTCGGATCATACATCGTGGCGATGTGATGATCGAATAAATCACATTAGACGATTATCATACAAATCCGCTGACGAAATCCTTTTCTCAGCAGTTTGAGCCAACCGTACATAGTTTGGGTGTAAGAAACTCGAGTGACTGGCTATAGGCCAAGGGGAGATTATTTGACAATTATGACCCATAGCACCACTATTTGTACAGATCATGGTGTTGTTGTACAAATTAACTATGTGACTAAGAGATTGCACTCTTATCATTTGTGATTAGATCACCAAGATGTATAAATGATAGGAGGTCACTATGATTTGTTCCTGGATTGAGAATGATATAAGACAGTATCAGTCCACGAAGGATAAATCATTAAATATCCCTAGTCAGAGTATTATCGAGATTAGACAACGATAAATACGTATAAGACTAGTATTACACTTGTAAGGGCACAACGACATAGTTCTCATATATTTGGGTATAGGATACTCATGCAAGTGTAATAGGAGGTTGTGTTTTACCGATGGTACGGGAAACAGCTTCGCTCTGGATAGACCCCCTCGGAATTCCATTGGTAGTATGACTATGTGTCTATGGAAGTCCGAAATCAGGGTAGGTGTATTTGGTCTTAACCTGAGACTTGCACTGCTAATACTTGCGACAATCAATATGCTTTGGTTTTGGTCGTCCAGGGCTTTAACAGGTTTCTATGTACGCCTCTTCTGGGTATATCGAGAATCATAGTGTGTTGGGTGTGATGTCAAGATGGAAGTATCACTCCGGTCATAGTGGAGATGATGGTCACGTAGGATACGAGACTGGTTCTCTTAAATGCTGCAATATCGGGATATTATGACAAGGTCATGTATATCCGATTATAGAGACTAGTTTTACCAGACATCCGACATGTGCTTCGTACGGGGCAGACACAATTCCAGCCCCAGGCCTAGCACGTGATCATCCGATTCTAGATCGACATACACAATACTATGTATACTACGCCTGATATAGATCACTTATTCTTGTAAGAATGTTTCTGGAGAATTGGGTAGGCATGGCATTTTGCTAGAATCCAACCTTGTCTTATAAATCGGTGTAAACGTAGTACTAGGTACTTACGTGTTCGGATAGTTCGATGACCCGATTTACTGCCAACATATCTGGGGATCTCATGGGTCGCTTCCCGAAGATTCACCGATGACGTATGACTCGCACTTTTATTAATCTGGGATTAATCAGATGAGAGAGAAAGAAAATTAATGGATTAATTGAGGAGATATTTTATCTGGATAAAATATCATTTAAAGAGAGAGAACGATTAATTTGGAATTAATTGATTAAAATAATATATTCGATATATTATACGAAATTGGATTTCGACGCGGAATTAGAATTAGATTTTAATTTAGGTGAACCAGTTAATTTAGAATTAATTGTTAACGACGTGAATAGTGATTTCGCTAGGCCTAATCATTTAATTACGTCGCAATGGAAAATTCGTTAATTTAGAATTAGCGAACCCGAGCCCGAGAGTATTTGCGAGCGCATTCGAATTTTGAATTCGAGTATGGTACGCAAGTCACATCAAGTGTCAAATCATAGTCACATCAAGCGTCAAATCACATGTCACTTTGAGTGATGTGACAATTGATTGACTGATTGATGGTAGTTGGTAGTGTGTTGGGTTGTTGGAAAGCTTTATTGTTTGACTTTTTGAAAGCAAATAAGTTGCTAATTTTAATTGAAAAATTAAAGAATGTATTAGATACACTTTTGGCAAACCAACCACACAACTCTCTCTCTTCCTCACTTCTCCATTTCTCACGCCCAATAGGCTGTATTCTGCCTTCTTTCACTGGTCAAAAACAGAGAATGATGAGCAGTCCAAGAGTGATTTTGTTGCAAAATCAAAGTGCTAGCACACTCCGAAGTCGTCCGTAGGTGATAGGGAAACCCACCCATGGGCTTGGAATACCATTCGGAAGCTTAGAGGTTCATGGAACCACTTCCATGGCCGAATACAATGGGCAGTAAATCAGCCACTGCCGTGAGCATGAATGAGCAGAAAATGATTTTCGTTCATCACAGCATCGTCGCTCAACCGATCATTGTGAGTATTCCGCAACTTCATCGTTGTATTCGCACTTATTTTCAATGCTTGGAATGATCTTGGGATGCTTAGACAATTCCAACAATGGTATCAGAGCAAGGTTGAGCATGAAAATATATTAGGGTTAAAATGGGGTAAAATGAATTTGAGCATGATTTAATGAAATTGGATGATTTAATATGCTTAAATGTTGTTGAATTGAAGATTGATTGGATCAATTTTAAGAAATTGTGTTTGGAAAAATTTCCCCAAATTTTGTGGCTTGGCCGAAAATGACATGAACCTTAATGTCTTGGTTTTTTGATTTTTTATTCATTGGATGATTTGGAATCAATTGGAAATGTTGATTTAGTTTAATTGGATTCAATTGGATTGGATTTAAAATTGGGCATGAAAATCACCCATTTGCCGAGAGTTAAAGCATGTGTATTGGGTTTGATTTTTTGTTAAAATGTGTTGGACTGTTTTAATGTTGATAAGCATGATTAATTGTACAAATTTGTGTTTTGGAAATATTTATTTGGGTATTTAATTGTGTAATGCACCTTGTTTAATTAAATTATGAAATTGGAATTTTTATGGTTTAATTAAATTGGGCTTAAAATTGGATTTGGGGCTTGTTATGTTGTAATGGGCTTATTGGGCTTGGTTGTACCAAGTTAATTTAGGCTAAATTGATTGGATCCAATTGGGCCCAAAATCGCTTCCATAAAGCCCAAATGCGACTAATGGACCTTTAAAGTTTAATTGGGACTAATGGCCTAATTGATTTCTGAGCTTATGGGGGTAACTCCTGGATTGGACTTTGGTTTATTGGGTTGTACCCGAGTTGACCAAAAGTCCACGCCTTAATGAAATTAATTAAAAGCCCATTGGACTTTAATTAAATTAATATTGGATATTAATCGGGCTTTGAGACCCGTAACGATTAAATTTGGAATTTAAGTCGTAAAGGTTTATTAATAAAATGTAATATTTAATTTGGAATTAAATAGAGAATTAGTATTAAATACAAATTGAATTGGATTTAATTTTATAGTTTAATTTTATTCGAGAATTCGTACTTTGAGTACTTATTCGCAAAACGAGTTTGACTTGAGCAAAATCAAATCGTTGTTTGAACATTGGATGGTTAATCTGATGTTTGAACATCAGATTAATTAATTTGATTTGATTGATTGATAACATGCTTGTGTGAATACATGGTTGCGATGCATGAATAATGTATATCAGAAGGATATTAGATGGGTGGGGCAATTTTAGAAATTGTTGTAATAAATTTGGAATTTATTAATTGGACCTGCATGTCCAGCCTTATTACCTCCTTATTCTTTGTATTCTCTTTCACATATTCCCCTTAATGTAAATGAGGTTTCTTTAGAAGTGTAGTGTAACGGGTAGAAGTAAATACTTGTGGTAGCGGAAGAGAGGAAATGGAGAGAACTTGATCTTAGATCAATGTGTAAAGTATCCATCCGTATATCATTATTAATTTATTTATACGCGCTTTATTATGTGTTTAGAAAGCATGTTTAAGGGTGTATGATGATGAGACCTTAACAAAGATAATAAATTGGTTGCCAATTTGCACGCGAAAAACCCTCACAAAATATTAAACGTTTTTCCCTCCATTGAGTGATTCTCACTCAAGATCCGAGACTGGCATTGGCTTGTTGGCCAAAGTCAAGGCCTTTGTCCGTCGAGGATGTGTTTGAATCACGAGAGCTTTGTTCCATATAAGTGTCTTGTCCAAATTATGGTTTGTTGGCCAAAGTCAAGACCACTTCTTATCCATCGACATTGATTACGAAGCTTTCCATGGTCAATGGGTCGCGCTTAACTGGGATCACTAAGTTTGTTGTGCCAAAGCCAAGGCTTAGTTTATTCAAAGGAAAAAGGTCAGGCAATATATTGGATATATTGGCATATATAAGATATATGTTTCGGACTTGGATGTCCCCCTACTGGATCTACGAATTGGATTGGATCCAATTGATCTTAGAGATCTACCTAGTTAATTATCATACAATTTGTTGCCAAAGTCAGATTGTGTGATATTTAACGGGACCCTAGCCCACTAGGAACATGGTTTCCGAGTACTCGACATATGGTTAGAGGATCGCCGAAAAATAGTGGGAGGCAAGAATTGAATTTTCAATATTCGTTTAATTACTTGCCATACACGTTCAATCAAATATCATTCGTCAAATATATTAAATGTTAGTGGACGAATGTTTAAACGTTGTTTTAATAAAACAGTTGGATTGTATTCAAACTAATTCAATAAATAGTTGATTTTATAATTTGATTATAATAATCAATATAATTGAATTAACAAATTAAAAGTATAGTTGATTATATAGTGGACTATAGTAATCATTATATATAATAGTACCTAAAATCATTGATTAAATAGTTGGACGATTAGAATCAAGATAAAATTGAAAGATTGACATTTAAACATAATCCTAGGGAAAATGTATTTAAATGGTTTAATTTTCAAATTGGAATAATTTCAGGATGGTCCTGAAAATAATAAGGTACTTTATTTGATAAAATAACATATTAGGCCTAAGCCTGAAGTTAAGCAAATAGTAGAGCATAATCTTTGGAAAATTTTTGTTATGATAACTTTAGTGCTTAATCCATTAAGCTTGTCGCAGTAGATCCTTAATTTCTTTGTCAGAACTAAGGGTTAGATCCTTAAAGTATGATATTGAAATTGAAGGATCTTCATAGATCTATTTTAGATCTTAGAAGTACTAAATTGCAATAGTAAACTCTTGGAGAGTTAATGACTGTTCTCAAGGAGACAAAGTCAAAGTTTACAATTAGACAAGTCGCGCAAGGCGCACCTTACTTCGATATTCTAGAAACCCGAGGCTTGGCCAAAGGCTTCTGGAATATGGAAAAGGGCAAAGGCAAAATCATTATAATCTTCTAGGAAGATAAATGACATATCCCAAAATGTCTGCCTAAATTATGGCAAACGGGATCACGGAAGCGTGACTACCGTTTGGATAAGGCAGACATAAAGGAATTGAAGACGGCTTGGCTCCGACTTCAAATATTATTGTCAACATTATGTTCACTACTAGTATTAAAATTAGATTTTAAATACTTAGTGTGGAACATAAAATATAGTATTGATGTTCATAATCTGTTTTGAACATGATACTGACTTCAGTTGAGATTAATCTGCGGATTGAAAACGGGACGAAAGTCGCTGTTTTCACCGTAGATACCTAAATTTAGGAACTACCTTCGGGTATGTACTTAAATTTAGAAACTGTTATAATATAACTAGTTTGACTAGAAACATTATCTCTATATCAGTGTTTAAACCGCTGTGGGTGAACCTTTACATTCTAGAACACTAAAGTGTTTTATTTTATAAGGATGATATTGAGATAAACACATTAGATGTGAATAACCGAATTTATATTTTGAATATAAATAAATCTCAAACATATAACATGACAAACAAATAGCTCAAACTGATTTGATCAGAAAAAAACTTAATGTGGTATTGTTGTTTGGGACATAATCAAACAAGAATAGTATATCCACACTTTTGAAGAGTGGGTACTCGGACTGATTTGATTCTATTCAAATAAAGTCTACAAATCTAGTTAATTGGGCAAAGTGCCTAAAACACCTTTACTTGGTAAAAGTGTAAATGCCACCAATCTGTTAGCCCTAGTTCATAGTGAAGCAAGTGGGCCCATGTCTAGCTAGGCTAGAGATGGATATGGATATTTCGTGACCTATACGGATGTGGCATCGCGTTATGGTTATGTGTTTATTTGAAACACGAATCAGAAACTTTTAAAGTTTTCGACACGAAATAGACAAACAGATCGGCTGAAGTATTAAACCGTCATGGTAAGACCGTAATGGAAAATACTTAAGAAATAAGTTTCTTATATACTTGAAGAGTATAGTATTATTTCAAAGAGGACTACTCCCGGAACACGTCATTTTGACGGTTTGTCCGAACCGAGTAACCGAATTTTGTTGGACATGATAAGGTTAATCATGAGTCACTCTGAGCTACCATTTCCTTCAACGGATAAGCATTAACAGTGCAATACTTATTTTGAATAAGGTTCCATAAAAGTCTGTTTGACAGATATCATATTAGATATGAATAGGAAAGAAACTGGGTTTCTCATTCCTGAACATTTAGGTATGCTAGGCATATGTTTGGATGATACCAAACTAAAACCCAAATTGGACAAGTGCCAATTGTAGGTTATCCTAGGGATACCAAAGTATAGTACTTATCAACATTGTGTTGATTACGATTCAGCTTTTTTACCTGTTGCCACGGTAAATCCATTTGGGTAATTCTTGCTAATGCTGCATGTTTCATTTATGAAATATGTCAGCTTAACGGGAAAATCGCTTTCCTGAAAAGGAAACCTTTTGGAGGATGTTTACAACATCCTGTCGGTTTTGTCGTACCATAACAAGCAAACAAGGTTTGTAGGTTATTCGATCCATGTTTGGATTGAAACAAGCATTAAGTTCTTGGAATTTATGGTTTTGATGTAATCATAATGGTTTATGATTTAATTCAAAATGAAAATGATTCTTGTGTATATAAGAAGGTTAGTGGGAGCGCACTGTCAATTGTTGTCCTACAAAATAAATGATAATATGTCATTTCTTGGAAATAATATTCCCATAATAAAAACAATCGGTGAAAGCTTGGCTTTCATAAAAACTCTCCGAGAAATCGAACATTGAAAAATGTACGCGACCTGGTGTCTCATATGCTTTGAGAATATGGATTCACAAATAGGATAATCTAAGTGATAGTCACTGGATTGATGTTAAGAACATCCGTTAGTATCTTAGAGAACTAAGGATGTTGTCTTAAACTATGGAGATGGAGAACTTGAATTGACTGGGATCACTACTGCAAGTTTCCTAAATCGATAAAACGACTACAAGTCGCAAATGGTACTATACAGTTTGAATAACGGAACAGATAGCTGGAAATCTTCCAAGCAAGATACTATTACCGAATAAACAACAAATGCGGGTTATTTCTGTAGCTGAGGCAGCAATAGCAGCCATTTGGGTCGATAATAAATCTAATTAGATTAGATATAATTTTGTTAGCAACTGAGCTAGGCTACAACACAGGCTAAAGAATTAATGGTCTCATCAACGATCCAGATACATACTTCGATATTCATTTGATTCGTTCGGATCATACATCATGGTGATGTGATGATCGAATAAATCGCATTAGGTGATTATCATGCAAATCCGCTGACAAAAGCCTTTTCTCAGCAGTTTAAGCCAACCGTAAATAGTTCGGGTGTAAGACACTCGAGTGACTGGCTATAGGCCAAGTGAGAGATTGTTGGACAATTATGACCCAAAGCGTCACTATTTGTACAGATCATGGTGTTGTTGTACAAATTAACTATGTGACAAATGAGATTGCACTCTTATCATTTGTGATTAGAGCACCAAGATTGTATAAATGATAGGAGGTCCCTATGATTTGTTCCTGGATTCAGAATGATACGAGACAGTATCAGTCCACGAAGGATAAATCATTAAATATCCCCAGTCAGTATTATAGAGATTGGACATCGATAAATACGTAAAAGACTAGTATTACACTTGTGCGCGTTGTGAGGGCACAATAGCATAGTTCTCATATATTTGGGTATAGGATACTCATGCAAGTGTAATAGGAGGTTGTGTTTTACCGATGGTACGGGAAACAGCTTCGCTCTGGATAGACCCTCTGGGAATTCCATTGGTAGTATGACTACGTGTCTATGGAAGTCCGAAATCAGGGTAGGTGTATTTGGTCTTAACCTGAGACTTGCACTGCTAATACTTGCGACAATCAATATGCTTTGGTTTTGGTCGTCCAGGGCTTTAACAGGTTTCTATGTACGCCTCTTCTGGGTATATCGAGAATCATAGTGTGTTGGGTGTGATGTCAAGATGGAAGTATCACTCCGGTCATAGTGGAGATAATGGTCACGTAGGATACGGGACTGGTTCTCTTAAATGCAAATATCGGGATATTATGACAAGGTCATGTATATCCGATTATAGAGACTAGTTACCAGACATCCGACATGTGCTTCGTACGGGGCAGACATATTTCCAGCTCCAGGCCTAACACGTGATCATCCGATACTGGATCGACATACACAATACTACGTATACTACGTATACTACGTATACTACGCCTGATATAGAGCGCTTATTCCTGTAAGGATCTTTCTGGAGAATTGGGTAGGCATGGCGCTTTGCTAGAAGCCAACCTTGTCTTGTAAATCGGTGTAAACGTAGTACTAGGTACTTACGTGTTCGGATAGTCCGACGACCCGATTTACTGCCAACATATCCGGGGATCTCATGGGTCGCTTCCCGAAGATTCACCGATGACGTATGACTCGCACTTTTATTAATCTGGGATTAATCAGATGAGTGAAAATTAATCTGGGATAATTGCCGAGATATTTTATCTGGGATAAAATATCATTTAAGAGAGAGAACGATTAATTTGGAATTATCGATTAAATAATATATTCGATATATTATATGAAATTGGATTTCGACGCGGAATTAGAATTAGATTTTAATTCGGGCGAACGAGTTAATTTAGAATAATTCGTTAGCGACATAAATAGTGATTCGCTAGGCATAATCATTTAATTACGTCGCAACGGAAAATTTGTTAATTTGGAATTAGCGAACCCGAGCCCGAGAGTATTTGCGAGCGCATTCGCATTTCAAATTCGAGTGCGGCACGTAAGTCACATCAAGCGTCAAATCATTAGTCACATCAAGCGTCAAATCACGTGTCACTTTGAGTGATGTGACAATTGTTTGATTGATTGATGGTTAATTGGTAGTTGTTGGGTTGTTGGAAAGCTTTGTTGTTTGACTTTTTGAAAGAAAATAAATTGCTAATTAATTTGAAAAATTAAAGAAGTGTATTAGATACACTTTTGGGCAAACCAACCACACAACTCTCTCTCCTCACTTCTCCATTTCTCACGCCC
>SKCR01024289.1:0-133880 GCA_019454045.1 Zanthoxylum bungeanum
ACTCTCTTTATAAGTGAGTTGTTAAATTAAGTCTCTAAGCTCATAAGACATATGCACATTTATATAGATGCATTATGGTCATGTGCAAAATATTTTTATCCTTCAAATCCTGATATTTTGGTACTGAGACCGGCATACCTGTCCCCACACCAGCATATCGGTGCCCCTGCTCTGTTCTGAGCAGTTTTGCATCGCCTTTGGAACCGAGGTACTTCATGCCGGTCACTCTGGAGTTTGCACAGCTACTGGAACTGGCATAGAGCATATCGGTTTTCATACCGGTCAACCTTCATATCATACATGTCTTCCTATAAGTGGAACCGGAACCTACCCAATTAAATATGATACCCTATTAATCGGTTCCAATTCAATTTCATGTTGAACCGAAACCTACCAAATTAAATAGGGTAACCTATTAATCGGGCGACTGCAATCCATTTGCGCAACTGCAATCCACGTGCATCTTCCACAAACCTTCTTCTTCCTTTCATCCGCACCTGTCTTCTTGGTCCTGACCATAGTAGATATCCTTATCATAAATTTTTAATTTTTTTTTTCACTTTAATTTTTTTTTTTTTTTTTGAAAAACGTTTTCCTCGTTTTATGATTTATTAAAGAAAATTTAATTAATGTAAACTATAATCATTTTTCTGGAAAATGAATTATGGAATTTATATATATAAGTCATTTTACGGAAAATATTTTTTTCCCCTTCTCTAAAATTTTCATACCTCACTTTTAACTACCAGAAAATATTTACCAAAAAAAATATTAAATGTGTCAAATATTTGAAAATAACTTTCCGATATATATTTTCAGGCGATAACCGTACACCGGAAAACACTTTAATTTCCGAAAAAATGATTTTCATGGAAATATTTTATTTACCGAAATAGTTTATGGCTAAACAATTAGACTCTAAGTAGTAACTTCATTTGAATTAGGCCAAACAAAGAGAAGATGAGATAAAAGGCCTGAAGATGAGATTAAGGTTTCGGGAAGCAGCAACTAAGAGGTTGAAGGAGGTTGCTTCTGGCAAGATTTCGGCTGAGACAAACTAATTGAAAGAGGGGGGTTCTCAGGAGAATCTGCGGCTTAAAGAGGAAATTAGAAGGCATGTCATTCCACACAGTTCTATTATAATGTATTAATTTTTGATAAAGATCATTCTTTCACTATTAAATTAATCATGTTCAATGAGTTGGGTGTTCTCCTCACTTGCTTATGTACTAAGTTGTTAAACGTCCTGTTTAGGCGGGCGTCTGGACCGGTTTTTCAAACAATCGTTTTTATATATTAGATAAAATTCATTATTTTTGACTGATCAAAGATAGTGTTTGGACATATTAAATTATTAAAATATTTTTACTCGTGTATCGCCTTTGACAGCACAGATAGTACTTATATTTCTCATACATTAAGGATTTTCAGGGCCTTTCATTTGGAAAGTATATTTCTAATATATGGTTATTTCTTTTGGCATTTTTTTGGTGTAGCCCAGGTTTTGAAGTCTTTTTATGCATAATGTGAACGAGAGATAATGAATAAACAAATCATGATGTTACATAGTCAGGTGCTAAAATTGATTTTTGAAAATTTTGAACCTTACAGGTTATATTCTTTATTTTCTGTGTAATTTACATGCATCTGTTGATCAAATATGAAATTATTAGAGGCACTAGATTGGGAACTTATGCATGAGTGAGAATCTTCAGTAATTCAGGTTCTTTGCAAGCTTTAGTTTTTGATTTGGAATATTTGAATATATTAATCATTGGGAATCATAACCTTGATCTTTGATGGTTCATGTACTGCAAGGCAAATTCAGTTGCAATGACTGAAGTTTGCACTGATGGTGCAACTTCACTACTGTAGGCTTCAGCATCAAATCATCTTTGATGTTTGTTAGTGTAACTAATGAAGTTAGTTTATTAGTATCATTCCTGATCTTACATTTAGTTAGTGTTGATGGTGATTTCTGTGACCAAGTGTTTGAACAGTACGGTAAGGGCAGAGATGAAATTTCTCCTTTTGGGAGGACGAACGTTCTAAGGGTATTAGCTATTCTTCGACCAGACATGGTGTTCAGACCCGGTTTCCTAGATTTGACCGACCTGAGGACACATCATAATGCAGATTTCAGAGACCGACAACATCAGAGCCGAGACCAACCACTTTAGCCCGGTAGCTCGGTTCAGCCCTATCATTCATCTTGGATCGGGAGAATGAGCTCGAATATTTTGGGTCAGTTCGGAAATAATTGGAGTAGTTCGGCGCAATGTTTGGCCGTCCACATGACGCCCGACGTGAGACCGGGACCGTTTGGACTTTTCCCTCTGACATGTACCACCGTATGAGAGATCTTTATAGGCTGTCATCATAATTGTTGAGTGTGGCAGTGTATAAAACATAGTGATTTGATGGGGAGTCAGATATGGCAAGCTTGCTTTCGGCGAGGTAGTTGGGGCAGAGAGCCCGTCAATCGGCCGGAAATCCACGTGGCTGACGTCATGGAGATATGGGAATAGTGTTGTATTTTTCTTAGTGTATAAAGGGAGGGTAACATCATTTGTAAGGGTTGGTTAGCAAAAAAATCTCACTCAAGTATTATTTGTAAATTCACAAAGAAAACAACTCGGTAACACTTGACCACCCTTGAAAAAGAGGTCGGCCGGGCTCGATTAGTAATAAAACCAGTACTCTATTTTGTTTCCGTGGACGTAGGTTGGATTTATTCCGCCGAACCACGTAAATCCTCTGTTGACTTTAGGTTCGTTTCTTTCTCCTGCTAAGTTTGCTTTTAGTCCCCCATAACCAAACAAATTCACGGTTGGAGGAGGATTGTTTCAGGAGTATTATCTCGAAATTACCCCCGGAACTAAAATCACCCGTCAACAGTTAGTATAGCTTAGTTTCATTCTGATTGCTTGTTTGTCAGGATAGGTGGCATACACTACAAGCTACCAAGCTTGTACATATTTTAAAACTAAACGAAATCTTATCATATTTAAAAATCTTGAATTTTTGTTTATAAACCCAAATTCTGATCGAGATTCAGGATTTTTAATCATTCGATTAGGAATTCGTAATGATTTTTTTATCCCGATTCAAGAAATAAGTTGAGATTTATGATGATTTTTTTTAATCATAAATCATAATCGGGACGAAATGCATGAAATGAGACAAGTTCAAGATAAGATGTCTAGATTTCCATCCATACCTCATATTTTACAATAAAAATTAAAATATTTATATATAATAAGCCCATGTAAGGTGGTTTCGTAATTGGCAATATTTCATTGGCCAAAGTTTTGTTACTGCACCACAGACTAAGGCTATAAATGATACACAGTTATGTGCTCTAGTTTTCTTGTTACTCTGTTTATATTTATGAAGCTTTTATGAAAATTGTGTTTACATTTTTCTTATTTAAGTTTCTTATTATTTTATTCCATAATATATAACCCATCACTAAAACACATGCAAACACAAATACAAATCTACAAATCAAATCACAACACAGAGAGGATCAAGATTTAGTGTTGACCTAAATTCGTCCAGAGTATTCAACACTTAATCAATTATTTATGATTTATCTGATATGATTTTCACGTGAATTTCATTTATCACCATTGATTTAGTGCTTAGCACACAAATTCATATTAGCATTGGGGATCACAATTCACAAAAATACCAAGTACACAAATAAAAAAAAAAAAAACAACCAAATTGAGCCAAATCTATCTATCTTAACCTCAATGTTCTATCACTTGGATAAATCCTCTTCTCATCATATGATCTAATCCCCTCCATCTTAAGCATCTCCAGCAAGAAATCACTCCATGAATCGATCGGCCCCGGCAAGCACCAATGCACACAGTCATTATACAATGTGACATTTTCATGTGGCCAGTGACCATATATACTAGGGTGACCATCTGGTCTCAACAACATTGCTTGTGTTGTATCAAGTAGCCTAAACTTTTTGCCTCTCCTTTGCCCTTCTTTTTCAGCAACCTTAAACTCTTCAATTTGAATCATATAAAGCTCCAAATTTTCACCCTCCAATGTTATCTCATTGCTCTTGAATGGCCTTGTTCTTACACAATTCCCACCTTGATTCCATATCCCATTTTCAAAATGTGATGGTGCAAAAGTTCTCAAAAATGTTGTGCCCTTGTAATTTTCCAAACTATTTATGGCCTTAAAAGCAGTTTTAAAGGCCTTTCTATAGCCATAATACATGGGCATATCAGTCACATTGTTTAAGAGGCAGTATTTGCAGCCAACAATTTGGTTATTTTCATAATAAACAGTTGGTCTAAAGAACCAATGGCCTGCTGAAATGATTATGTAATCAAATTCATCAACTTGGGTGGTCCAGTCTTCATCAAATTCATCAAGATAAAGATTGAAGAGGCCTGTGTGAGTTGGTCCATCTGAGTCTGCTTCTTTGGACTTCACCAAATGTGGTGTCCAAAATGAAGCAAGAGTGAAGTTGTAATTCGTGTAGCTCCATCTTTGGAATCTTTCATTTGGTGTGTATGAAACATCAACTGGGTATTCCTCCTAGAACTCCAAATAATCCGTAGTGAGCACATACTTTCAAACACGAAATTTTAGCAGCACATAACTATGATTTTAGTCCAATGGAAGCCCTAATTAAAAAAAGTTAGTTAAAACCCTAATATTTTCTTGAACTTATTTAGAGTGGAATTAAAATCGGACATTTTCATTGGCGGGTTAGGTGGCCTGCCTATGACCCCTGACCTTGGGTCCGAGGACACTAACGTCGACCCATGGTGGAGTCCAAACCCTCCGGCTTCAACTTAGTTTTGCCTTAGATTCTAATACCGTGTTAGTGAAATCTCTACCTCATTAGGTTATGTCAAATATAAACTATCATATATGGCTTGTTAATTTTGTGTTTGTTGACAAAATCTATTTTATATCTCTATTCATGTATGTTTGTTTATATATGCAATAATTAATTACTTGCTCTAACACTTAATCAACAAAACCTTTATGGATCTAATGATTGGCATATGTGGGATTACATGACAAAGTTTTTAGGTGGGATTAAGAAATTAATTACTAAGTTCAAGAAGAGTATAGAAGACAAATGTTTGTTGATATGAGAATTTCTGATTAATTATTAAATTAATTAGGTAAAGAGGCCATGTTACTAAACTAGGATATGGAATATGGTCATGTGGGGTAATAAAAAAAAATTGTAATTGTGACAAAATCTGAGAATAGTAGGTGACTAACTATATCTAATCATGCTTAACATTGTATGCAAAAATGGGTTGGAATGTCAAAAATATACATTATGAACACAGAATTAATGTTCAATTAATTTTCTATCACTATTATAGAGAAAGAGAGAGACCTCTCAACAATTTATAAATGTTCATTATTTTTTTGGACAGCTGGGGTTGTTGATTTAGGTGCCTTGGTTCCTTCAGATTTAACAGTTTCCAGAAGATCTTTAAAAAAATAAAAAAAAAAAAAATAAAAAAACAGTTTCCAGAAGCTTAAAATTAATTAATATCATTATATATACCATGATCAAAATATATCAATAATATGTATATGTATCTAAATTTCTAATCATAGAACTAAAATGACGAAACAAAACAAATGTTTAATAATTGATTGATTCAAATAGTTGTTGTGTGTGGGGAAGAGTAGGAAAAATTCTATTATACAACAATTGTATTAAGTCATTTATGTAATAACCTAATAATGTCTAGCCACACGTGTTAAATAATAAAAAAATAATTAAATAATTAATAATTTATTTGACACAATTCTTATATATTATATAATTATTAGTTGATGCTACCACGACATTCATGTAATGATGATATGAGAGAATTCCTCCATGAGTAGATGTAGTAAGTGAAGATACCATAAAGTGCTACCTAATCGTTGATTTAGAGATTGGCTTAGGTCAACTAACTTGAATTTCTTATTCAAATTCATTGTACGAATTAGTTAAATTGAAGGTTAGATGCATTGAAAATATCAATAGGCTAGGGACCATAGAAGATTTTTTTTGTTAATGTGATGAAACAAAAATTATATGATACGATAATTTGAGAGAGAGAGAGAGAGAGAGCTTACCCTAGATAGAAGGCAAATCAAAGACTGCATTTGATTTCTAGCCACAGAGTCACCAACAAATGCCATTGATTTTCCTCTAACAATTTCAAGAAACTTAGATGGGCTAAAAATAGGCAACTCACACTCATCTGGTTTCCATCTCCACTTCATAAAGTCGGTATCTGGCCTTCCATATTTCATGCAATTTTGATGCTCATGAATTGCCCAACATGTTGTGTTTGTATAATATGGACCTTCAGGATTTTGCACCCACTCTCCTGAAAATATATCACATTTTTCTGAGCTTTCAAGTTCAATCTTTAATGGATCAGAAGAAGAAGGAGAAGGAAAAGTAGAAGAATAGTACTTTGTAAAAACAAAAATATGGTTTCCTGATAAAGGGTATTGAAGAGAAGTGATTGCAAGAATAATTAGGGTTAATGTTATTGTAAAAACTATTTTTGGGTTCCTAGGGTTGTGGCTAAAATGAAGCCCCATTGCTTGATTCTTTACTTTTCTTTTGGTAAGAAATAAAATAAAGAGAGAAAGAGATACACATGCAATAAGAAAGAGACATTGTTCACGTTTATATAAACTTTTTAAGTTCAAAGAAACAAGCAAGAGGTGAATTTGTTTTTTCTTAAAGAATAAAATAAGAGAATAATATGATATTGAAACAACAACCAAAAGGTTATGCACAGGTTTTGATTTGTTGTGAATGGCTAAATCTTCTTAAACTATAAAGCAATAACAATGATTACTATTACATGATACCATTTTTCAGAAATGATTTTTGTGGAATTAGAAATATTATTTGAAGAACAAGAAGGGAGGTGAGTTAACTAATAATTAGTAGAGTAATTAATTTGAAGAGGAATATAAATGCGTAAGCAGTTAGTTAGTTATTATATAATTAAATTAATAAGAGTTTAATAAGTTGAGAGATGCTTCATAACTTCTATTTAAAGATTATTTACTTTAAATAGTTTTATGCAGGCTTCAAATATAGGGTTTCATCCAATGATTATAATTTATAAGTTTTTAGAAAATCTCAATATTTTGAATATTGTTATATTTACATGCAAGCAAATGAACAATATATGTAAGATTTGGACTTTTTTTTTTTTTTTTTTTTTTTTTTTTTTTTTTTTTTCAGTTTGAATTACTAACATTAAACATGACATGTCCCGGGGTGAAATGCCACCTATGGCTCCAAATATTTTTTTTATTATAATTCAAAAAAAAACTAATGAATAAGGGCTTCAAATTTTTTATATTATAATATTTTATACCAATGACCTCAAAATATAAAAATGATCTTACGCCTTGTGGATACAAAGATCGGTTGTGATATTAAGATTTGTTCTAAATTAACAGATACACACAAGCCCCTAATACCAGAACTAACCCTAGTATTAAGGTTATTTCTGGATTAACACACATTTATATACCAAACCGTTGTCTTTGTTTTTAGATTGCGACAGCGAATATGTATTACTTGAACAGCACTGCCTTAAAAAAAAAAAAAAAAAATTCACATTATATTGTAAATAGTCATTGATCAATAATGGAGATGATATAGAAGCTTTCAAAATATCAAAAGAATTTGCCGATGATTAGTTGAAGATGACAATTTAGATATTAAAATCAGAAGCAACAACAACTTTACAACTCATAAATTAATCATAATATAATGTAAGCAGTTTTATAGTGTGATTATATCAGGTTTAAGCTATTGATTTTGATTAGAAATGTCTCCATTTTTTCCCCTTTGTCTTTTTCTTGAGTTCAATGATTATTTTCTTTCCTACTCATTTCACTTTGAATTTTACTTCTTTCAATCTCTATTTTTACTTTCAATTTTTTCCATCAAAAGCTGCTCTTGAATCAATAGGTTATGTGTACATTAAGAATTAATCGTAAGATTGATTAAAATCTATATTGATTTCACATCAATCTTTTCTTATAATTTTTTTTGGAAAATATCAATCGTATACTTAATATTTGACAAGTTGTAAAAAATACATAAATTCTAAAATTTTGTTCACCGGTCACCCAAAAATTACAAAGTGTATTAAAAGAGAGTAGAAAACATCCATCTATTTTGTATTAGATGTATACCCGATATTTAGGATACATTTCAATCGTATACCCAAATTTAGTATAAATTTAATACACTTTGTAATTTTTGGATGTACAGATAAATAAAATTTTAGGATTTATGCATTTTTAATAATGTGCCAATATTGAAATATACAATTGGTAATTTTTCAATTTTTTATTTAGTTTTAAAAATTCAGATATATGAATCTAAAATAGATTGGAGCCTATCTTTTAAATTTTGGAAAGAAATCAACTTTTCATTAACGACCAAAAAAAAAAAAAAAAAACCATAAACGAACTACTATCTCATCTTTTTTTTTTTTTTTAAAAAAAAAAAAAATTAAGATTAGAAAATACTAGATTAAACATGTTAACTATTCATAATGAAGGGAAAGGGAAAATGTGCATAACTCTTTTCATGTTGATCAAACTAATCGAAATATTATAATATTTAAAAATTAAATAAAACCCACTTGCGATTACAATAAAATTCCTAACAGTAGGATTGACAGAAAATCTCGAATCTTGAATCTTAATTGGGATCCTGTCTCGTTTGATTCGAGATTCGGGATGATTTTTCATCATAAGTGAAATTTTTGGACGAGATTCTGACCGATATATCTAAGGGTGGAAATGGGCCGGGCCAGACTTTATCCGGCCCGGTTTTTTATTAATGAAATTTTTTTAATATATTTTTAATTTATTATATAAATATAAATATATAATATTTTTTAAGCCCGGCTACTTCGCGGGTCAGGCCCGGTATCCGGATCAGACCCCGGGTTTTTTGCTACCATTAGATATATCATCCCGAATAAAAATTGGACTAGGGTTCGGGACGATTATTTTATCTCGAATCCCAAATTTTAGCATAAAAAGTCTTGAATACCGATTGAGATTCAGGAAACCACACATTTGATCCAGAATTCGGGATGATTTTTCGTCCTAATTCAAAATACCTATCAGGATTCAGGATAATTTTTTCATCCCGAATACTAATCGAGATGGGATGGGATGTGACTCGATTGAGACGGGGCGTCCTGATTATCATTTATACTTGATAGCTTGAGAAAATATTTTCAGAAAGTGAATTTTTATTTAATTTTTAAATTTATGGGATTTCGATTAATTTTTTCAAACAATAGAGATTATGCTTTTTTCCCTTAAGGAACAAAAGAATCTAAATTTTCAACCAAAGTGATCAATTTTACTATTATATCTAATTCAATGTGTCATAATCATGAAAATGAATCAACAATCTATTGATTGGTGCGATCTAAATAGTTTGAGATTTTTTTTTGAATTTGATTATATTGGATTTTGAAAAACCTTGTACATAAACCATTCATTTGCAAAATGTTAGTGTGGATAATGATAAAATAATAAAATGAAATTTCTTTTTCAATAAATCATTCCTAATACTTTTTTTGGAAACGTTAGGAAACTCCGCCGCCAAACCACCCGACTCGGGCTTAAGTGGAGTAAGTAAAATCCCCGACTACCCCAGGTTTTTATAAAGAAATGCACTTCCTGGACTCGAACCCATGACCTGACAACCAAGTCCTAAACCATCTTGCCACCAAATCACACCCCATAGGGGAACCTTCCTAATACTTCTTTCCATTTTTATATACAAATTACTTTATTAGAATTATAATCAACCGAGAAAGTTAGTTAAAATTTCAACTATACTAGTCAGGAACCGTATGATATGCTAGTTAATGTGAATCCAAAGTCTCTTGTGTTGGAGTTGGTGCTCGACGCGTCAAATTTTATTGTATCTGTTGTAAATACAATGTAAATTTTATTTTATTATGAATAAAATAAAGTAATTTTCATCAATATAATCTTATATATGGTAAATGCGTAAAAGACTTTAGAATGAATAGTTGTGACGTAACTGCAAAAGTGCCGCACTTGTTATTGAGAGATGTCACAATATTATTCATTCTTAAAATGTTCATGGTCAAGGTTTACATACCTGGTCGGTTAGTAAACCCGTGAGACCGATACGTGTCGTATATTAGAATTGTTCTAATGGTTTGTCTTAGTAAACCATGAGTTTTGGGAGACTCATATAGACATGTAGGTATTTATTGGATGAATATTGAACGACTCATTCAAAGATTCCTAATAGATGATACACCAACGTCAATAGGAATCTTTACGAGTCGAATAACATATTAACTCCTTTGACTTGTGATATCACTGTGGATATGTGAGATATCCTCCATGCTTTGATGGCAGTCACGTCAATGATCTTTTAAGATCAGACCTCCGCCTGTTCGTTGGGTATGGACTGATACTCACGATATCCTGTGATGTATCCAGAGAGAATTTTTCAGTCCCGTGCACATGATTTTGGTGTCCAATTTGTGATTCTTTGAAATCCTTGACCGAGGTATGATTCAGAAACGAGTCCCGAATATTTATTGAAGAATCATAAATATGTCGCGACATATGAATTGTTCATATCGAAGATTTGACGTTTAATCTATATCTCCGAAATAATTCGAATAACCTATGACAAATAGATTATATATATGCAATGACATCGACTTGGATGGTTCAACTCGATTATATGTGGTCATCGTAATTTGTGAGTGGATAAATTACGGACATGGAAATGGTTTCCGTGACAGATAAACTTGAACCTAGAGAGTCCCACAATATAAAGTGTACTCGTTGAGCACTGAGGCAATTAATTATGGATAATTCGGATTATTCATAATTTACACATGCGTATTAAATAATGTGTATTTGTATATGATACATAATTTAGATTAGATACACATTATTAATCAATTGGATTTTGACACTTGTTTTATTATTATTATTAATTAATTAATTGTTAATTAATTTTTAATAATTATAAAATGGAAGAATATTCTTGGAATATTATTCCATAATATATTTTATCTTTTTGTTAATTAAATTGAATAAAATAATTAAAATGTTAATTAATTTATTTATTTAGATAAGAATAATTCTTGGAATATTCTTATTATTTGGCAAATTTTGATTTGCTAAATCATGTATTTTTGACACATGTTTTTTAATTAACAAAATATCAAAATAATTATATCTTTTTGGATAAGATTAAAGTGTGTCCAAATCTTGGCCAATGAAATTATTTATTTTGGTTAACAAATTATAGAATTTTCGAAAATAGGAGAGAAAAATATATAAATGAAATTGTTTCATTTTGTTTGAGGCTTTAACCACTCTCATGCGTTGAGAAACAAAAGAAAAAAGGGGTTGGGGTTCTTAACATTTGATCAACACCAAAGAAGGAAAAACAAAGGAATTGGAAATTAAAATTAAGGTAATCTTGAATTTCCAACTTCTATTTTTCTTGAGCATGAAAATATATATTGGATATGTATTTTGCATGACCTACTAATATATACACACACACTTGGTATGTATATGAAATAAAATTTGGTGTTGATTGTTTAATAACCTTAATTGTTTTTCTTTATAAGCATGTGTTGTAGATTAATTAGTGAATTAATCTCAAAATTAAAAATTTCCATTCTAGAATGATGTTACCACTCTAATGTTGCCTAGAATTGTTCTTGGAACTTTATATTGTGGTGATTAAATTTTGTTGTAAATTAATTAGATTAATTTTGTAAATAAATTGATTTTAGGCATGAAAATGGATAAAAAATAAAACTGGATCAGATATGATTTTATTATGTATAACAGAATATTTTTCATGTAAAAATATACTATTTGGATGATTTTGGATGTGTATAGGGGGTGGATAAATTCTGGAAAAAATTCCGAGGCGAAAATGCGAGAAAATGGCGAAATTCACGTCGAAACGGGCTCGTTGTATCACAATTGTGAAACCAGCGAACTGAGCATTGTTCGGGCAGCCCAAGGGCTGACCGAACACTTCCCAAGTGACCGAATTGACCCGGCTCGACGGTTGGTCAACCGATTTGACCGTTTGCCCGTTACGCGTAGTATTTGTCGAAAAATATTTTCGTAAAATAATTCGTCGTGTTTCGAAATATATTATGTTCTTAAATGTTAATAAATAATATAGTTAAACTTATTTGAGTGAATTAAAAATATTTGATATTAATTAATTCGCTTGGAAAATTTTAAAATGTTTAAAACTCATTTTCGCCTTCCACCGCGCCCTTCCGCTGCGTATACCCTAACAAAATGGTATCAGAGCGTCTAATCCCACATCCAAAATAATTTTTCATGCCTTAAATATTTGATATTCAATTCAATTTATTTTACATATGCTTAAAAATTTATTGATTAGATTAATTATTTTGATTGTTTGACAGTATTTGTAAAATCCCCATAATAAGACTTTGTGTTTTGTGAGTGTATTGTACACTAATGGGTCCGTCTCCTCAATACATATATAAATATTTTTCCTGATACCGTTGTTGTGTCTGCCAAAGCAGTGCGGCTATGGTTAATGAAAATTTATTTATACCGGTAAAACTTATTTGATAAGATATAAATTCGAGCGAAAGTGCATGCCGATAGATGCCAAAGTAGTGAGGTAGTGCATAAGTACCTTGGATGTGTTCATTGACGAGTATTGCCTTGAATACGCCCCATCCAATAGATGCCAAAGCATTGAGGATCGGAAACGGTTCAAGGCCTATTTTTAAAGAGTCATATCGGATGTGATTGGTAATTGTTACATACTTTCAAATATATTTGGGCACAATGTGCCAAAGCTGTGTGTTTAAATATATTTGTGAAGTCTACTTCCTGCTATAAAATTTAATTTAATTATTGAATTCTCATATTTTGTTTGGGGATTATCAATTTCCATCAACTCTTGGTGAATGGATTTGCTCCTCGATGTGGATGTGTTTCCTTGAGATCCGATCTTAAGATCAACCACCCGATCTTCTGAACTATGACTCGAAACCAACAAACCGAAGTGTTGGCTCACTCATAAAGATCAATCTCTAAACTATTTAGAGAAGTATATTGTCACAATATGTTTTGGCATTTAGAAAGATTGAATGAAAAAGATGTAGATCTAACTCACTCTTATTTTCTTTCTATTTTCAACACTTGAGAAAAATTAATTTTCTCTTTAACACTTAAGAAAAAATTTTGGATTTTTTTCTCTCTATGTCTCTCACAAACTTGTGTGAATGGTATTTATTTCCTCTCCATTTTGGTGGAAATGGTAGAGATAATATTCTTTCCAAAACCAACAACTCTTGTCATTAAATTACTAATGCTATCTTGTAATGCAAACACAATCAAGTGGAGGCCATACCAAAGCATAAAAAGTGAACTACTAATGACAAAGAAATTAGGTATTTAGGTCATACCTAATAGACATAAATTATTGAAGAGTATGGCAAGCCATATGGTCTTGTCTCCAAAACAATTTAAAAACCATTATCATAATAATGATTTAATTACCTTAATTGTGATGTAATAATTATCTCATAATTATTACTATCTTGATTATCTCATAATCAAATAATTCTAGAAAATATTTATATTAAACTAATTTAATATAGTTTTCATTTGTGACAAATTATATTGTTTATCATATTAATAATATATAAATATATATGTGAGTATATAATTAGACAATCCAATTATATTAGGTTTTCTACAGTTAATCGAGCTAGCACGATGACCAAATGAACCTACGGTTTCGAGCTCCAATAATCTTGAAATATTATTTAAACTCTTTAATTAAATATTATGAATTATTAACTTCACGTTATTCCACTAAAAACTCAAAGTTGAACTCTCGTTGTCATAGATGGAAAATATAAGCCGAACAACTTCGGTGTCCATCGATATAGTCATTACATACGGATTGGCCCTTCATGAATATCTCATAATTATAGTCGGGTCATAAGTTCATTATGTTGGGGTTTTAGGCAGCAATTCCGGGTAAACGCAGCGGGAACGCGGAAAATTTGATTTTCCGATTTCAATAATTTTTCTTAGGTAATTACTCAATACTTAAAAACTGAAATTTTTACCCAAAAATCAGATTTTTCATTAATTATCGTTTAGCCCATAAACTTTGTATTTTTATCATTTTAGTCCTAAATTATCAAATACAATTTTAATTGATTCCAAATCAATCCCAAAATGATTTATACATGTCTTATACATGAAAATATAATTTGCAACTCAAGAAAACAGATTTCCCTAATATTACCGAGAGGTCCTCAAACTTTCAAAATTTACGATTTGGTCCTTTTAGTCCACAAACATATCAAGATCAAATCCAATAATTCTTAAATTTACTATACATCATTAATTAACACATATATGAAAAGCCCCAAATTTGGAGTGGGTTATGAATCCTAATTTTACAATTTCCACAAATTGACAAATTAACACCAAATTAATTAAATTCAACACTTTAATTCAATTCTTACCCCACCAAACAAGTCTCACCATCATGAAACAACTCAAGAATAATTCTAGGTCATTTATGAGCGGCTAAATAACTCTAGAATGGCAACTCACCATCAAATGGCAAAAAGAATACAAATAAACTAATTTCATGCATTCTTTATACATATACATGCTTCCATCTTTCTATTAAGTTCCCAACCATCAAAATACATACACAAAAGAGTAGAGAAAAATCTAAGCTACACAAATTGAAGCCTAGAATCATAGAAATATTTTTCATGAAGAAGAAAGTAAAAAACTTACAAAATTCCTTAAATTTCCAACCTTTCTTTTCTTTCTTTCTCTTTTTCTCTCAACTCACTTTTGTATTTGACCTAGAGTTCTTGAATTATGAAACAAAAAATGAAAAACAAGGCTTATATATTTTCCATTAAGTTCCGAAACTTGGAAGAATAATAGCCAAGTAATTTTTCAATTTTTTATTTCATTAATTAACGTTGGAAAATGATTTAAATAAAATTTTATATTTATCCATTAAATACCACACTTGGACTAATTAAATCAAGCCATTTATACCAATTAAAAATGGCCATTCCAACCAATTAAATTAAGCCATCTTACTTACTTTAATAAAGTAAAAAGATATTTATTATTTAATTAATTTAATTATTCAATATTTGAATAATCAAATAATTAAATACAAATATCTTAAATATATGTATTATATTTACATTAAATAATCAATATACATATATTAAAAAATAAATATCAAATATCACAATTTGACATTTAACAAATGGCCGAAAGATCCCAAACGCATGTATCTTCGTTTAACCGTTAAACGACTTATAAATAATCAGTATTATTCATAAAGTTGCCCTAGTGCTCTACGAGTATATTTCATTTGTGAGACTCTCTAGGTTCATGCATATCCATCATGAAATCAAATTTCGTGTCCATAATCTACCCACTCGTAAATTATGACGAACACATATAAACTCTCTGAACCATATATGTCGAGGTCATTGCATACGTATAATCCTTCCGTCACAGGTATCCGGATTATCCCAGAGATATAGATATAAACGTCAAATATCTATACGTATAATCTCGTCGACGATTCTATTAGTAATATCTTAATAACACTTAGAACTCATTTCTACAGTGCGCCACAGGCCCATGGATTTAACAGATTGCTAATTCTATAATGGATACTTATGCTATGTACACAGAACTGACGGATCCTATCTTGATACGCACAAGATATCCTGAGGATCAGTCCATACCCAATGAACAAGCGGAGGTCTGATCTTAATAGATCGGTGACATGACTGCCATCAAAGTGTGGAGGATACCTCATACATCCACAGTGGTACCTCAATTCGAAGGATCACTATGCTCACTCAACCCAAGAAAATTCTTATTGACGTTGGTGTACCATCTATTAAGAATCTTCGGTGAGTCGTTCAGTGTTTATCCGATATAAACATCTACGTGTCTATACGAGTCTCCCGAGACTCATGGTTCATTGAGAAACCATTAGAATCCAACATTCCAATATACGACACGTACCGGTCTTAGCGGGTTTACTTACTGACCAAGTAATTGTAAACCTTGACTAGGAACAGTTAAATAATGATACTGTTATGATACTGCTCAATGTCAGTTGCGAAATTTTTACAATCGTATCATAACTAATCACTCTATGGTCATTTACGTCTTTACCATATTATAAAAGAATTCATATTGTAGAAACTGTTTATTTTATTCATTAATAAAATATTTACAAGAGAATTTACAAGGAAATACATAAGAAATTGGCATTCAGAGCACCAACCCTAACAAAATCTTCCACTTGCTCTAGTGCCAATATCGATTGTATCTAATACCCATCGACTCCATATGTTTATCAAATAACTTCGGAGGTATGGCCTTCGTGAGCGGGTCTGCTACATTATCTTCACTCAGGACTTTGCACACGACAATGTCATCTCACAACACAATCTCTCTAATGATGTGGTACTTTCGTTCCACATGCTTCGATTTCTGATGCGCCTTCGGTTCATTTGCTTGCACAATGACACCAGTATTATCACAGTATAATGGAATCAGATTCTCGATACTTGGGACAACAGTTCTATGATAAACTTCTTAAGCCAGACAGCTTCTTTTACAGCTTCAGAAGCAGCAATATATTCTGTCTCTGTGGTGGAATCAGCTGTAGACCCCCGTTTGGAACTTTTCCAACAAACTGCACATCTGTTAAGGGTAAATACGAATCCTATGTAGACTTTCTATCATCGGGATCCGATTGGAAATCAGAATCCGTATACCCATTAACCTGCAGTTCATTTCCTCCATAT
Source organism: Zanthoxylum bungeanum (assembly GCA_019454045.1). Classification (NCBI taxonomy): domain Eukaryota; kingdom Viridiplantae; phylum Streptophyta; class Magnoliopsida; order Sapindales; family Rutaceae; genus Zanthoxylum; species Zanthoxylum bungeanum. Next base: position 16,959 of record SKCR01024289.1, read on the forward strand.
ATAATAAACTTATCCTTAGTACTTTTAAGATACTTCAGGATATGTTTAACGGCCATCCAATGGTCATTTCCTGGATTGGACTGATATCTATTGGTTACACTAACCACGTAGCTAATATCAGGCCTCGTACATAATATGACATACATAATGCTACCCAAACATGAAGCATAAGGCTGATTAAACATTCTAATTTTCTCATCTTCTGTTTGCAGACACATCTTTTTCGAAAGATGAATGCCATGTCTGAACGGTATATTTGTTATCTTACAGTTAGCAAGATTATACCGTTATAATAACTTATTTATGTACGTTGATTGTGATAACCCAATAAGCTTCCTTTCACTATCCTTAGAGTTTTATACCCAAGATATAAGATGCTTCACTTAGGTCTTTGTAGGGGCAGTTGTGGAACCACTAGGGTTGGATCGGTGCCCCGGACATCGGAAATGGGTCTAACCCATGGATATCAAGTATGGGTGTAATTTTAAATTATTTAATGAAATACTATATTCCATTACGAGTGTATAAGAAAAAACCAGGACTGAGTCGAAGTTCGGAAACTCTCGAACGTGCGCGCACACATCAACAATTCTATTTTTTTTATTTCATTTGCTTCAGCTCACTTTCCAGTGAGCTGAAGCAATTAGGGTATTTTACCCTAATTGCTTCCAGCCTTCCCTAAACACTTCAAAAACACCCAAAATTAATTTTTAATTTCAAAACCAACATAAATACATGTTATAAAATAAGAATCAAGTTTTTCAAAATATCAATATATTTTTACAAAAACATAAGTTTATTCTAAATACGCACTTGCGTAAATTTTGAATCTAATACACAAACTAAATTAGAATCCCAATAAGAAATGTCTCGTTGATGAGTGGTAAATAGATCACTATTTCCCACTCATTTTACTTAATATTTTGTATAGTTTCTTGAGTTTTGTGAATATTTTGATGTGTTTTGTGCTATTTTGTAGATAAATAAAGTTTCAGGACTCTCTGGAATCAAATCAGGGCCAAAATAGTGAAAAACAGACAAAAAGGGCAAAACTGTCATTTAGGCGTCGCGACCGCTCTCGTGCACCGGAGTCTGCTAACGTGCGCCGATTCTGCTAACGTGCGCCTGCCACATGTGAACATCACAGCAAATAATGCTAACGTGCGCCGGACACGTGTCATCATCACATGTTGCCGATAATCATCATCGCCACATCATCAATGACGTCAGCACAATAATTCAGTGGTCACCACGTCAGCGCCACGTCAGCACAATTATTGAGTTAATCATTCAGCTCTGCCACGTGTCACCATCTCAGCAAAAAGGAAAGCCACGCGTCTAAGATCTACGGCGCCTCGCGACGTAAGCACACTTCTCGCGTCGCGACTCGTGAGCCAATTTTTCCCTAAAAATAGAGGCCGAAATTTTAGAATTGAATTCATAATTTCTTCTATGTAATTCCTTAAGAATACTAAGAAGATTGTATCTTGTTTGTTTATTTACATCTTTCAGTAATTAATTTTCTCATTTGCACTTTCTTTTCTTTACTTTTCAGTCTTTACTTTATGCAATTTACTTTTACGCAATAGTACTTTCCTTTTTTTACTTTTCAGTTTTTACTTTTCAGTAATGAGGAGGTAACTCCCCCTTGCTGGAGTTAAAGGTAAAGCTTTTATTACTAATATTTAGATTAATCTCCCTTAATTATAATATATAAACTAGTTAAAACCTGACTTAATGAGTATACTGCCTGATTGCTCGATTGGTAATTATTGAAATTGGTTTTAACATAACTTAATGAGGATACCGCCTGATTGGTCGGTTGGTAATTAATTATTAATTTGACTTAATCAGGTTACCGCCTATATGGCTGGTTGGTAATATCACGCAAAGTTAATATATTATATTAAGGGAGATATCTAAAATAGAAGTGATAAAAGTGAATCCTTTAACCCCCAACATTTTCTTTTATTGTACTTTTACATTTTTAATTTCCAGCATTTACTTTTCAGCATTTACTTTATATCTTTTATTTTATTTAATCTTTTCTTAGCCTTATATATGTGTCATAACTAAGCCCATTATATGGGGTTGTGATGAATTCCAATACACCGGTTTATAAGGGGTTATTTTATAGTTTGGGTAATATAAAGGTTTATTTATTAAGTCTTAAGCTTAATGCTTCTTGTTAACTGGCCATTAATAAGATTGATTTGGTAAACTTAAAATGAACTTGGAAAATGGATTTTAGGTTTAAACCCTAGACTCAATAGCCCACGATCTTCCTTGAGGATAGATAACCCTTTAATAGATTTCCTTACAGGATAAGAATATACCTGTCGGGCGGGGCTAACCATAATTGGAACTTAATCTTAATGAATTCAGGTAACTTGGTTGACATAGGAATATGATTAATTAAGTTACACTGGGTATTTGTATCTGACCATCGGAAGAGGCTTTTGCATAATTTCGTGTTCCAGGTTAATAAACTGATATATTACACAAACGCAAAATAACCACTTCATCTTTAAAAAGATATTGGATTAATTCACAACCCTGGATAGTTTATTAACATTGAATTTTCCTCAATCTACTTTCGCGCTATTTCTCTGAATTGTTTTAATTTTAAAGTCACCACCCAATCAAACAATCAATCCATTAGATACTCGTAAATATTTGGCTTCATAAATTAATAGCTTAGGTTTTAAGTCCTCGTGGGATCGATACTTTTTATACTACTTGAACGATACGTGCGCTTGCGTTATACGCGTGTGATTACGCCGGTCACTCGTGAACAATTCTAGGTCACCCAAAGGTGGTCAAGTGATTCTAGAATGATAGCCATAGCTCTAAGCTTTAATCTAGAGTTCCAAACTCTAATTAATTGTTCCATGTCCAACATGAATATTTTGACCTAATTACAAGCATATTATGTTTATACTTCCAAAGCATCCTAACACAATTTATTAGCCTTATTTCAACATTAAGCTATGTGATCATGCATCTAATACATAAATAAACATAGCTTAGGAGAAGATCAAACATTACCTAGTAAGCTTGATGCAAGATCCAATCTACTTCTCCTTTGTTGAAATCGTTGGAGAACCTCCAAGGTATGCAAGCTTGACTTCAAGATCCAATCTTGTTTCCAATGCTTCCAAGCTTCACTTCAAGATCCAATCTTGATTTCTCCTAGATGAAATGTTGTAGAGACCTCACAAGTTTCTCTAAACACTTCTCTAACTTAGGCTAATCTCTTAAGAATTTGCTTATGCTTGTATTTTAACTTGTAATTAAAACCTTCCTAAAGCTTGCTATTTATAGCAAAACTTAGGCAATTTTTAATTAATAAAAGTTGTAATCAACTTTTAAGTGGGCTTAATCTAATTTGTCCAAATATATATAATTAGGTGTGACTAATCTTCATTGTCTCCCACTTTAATTTAATCCAATTAAATCAAGCCAAGGATTAGGAAATGGATTAGTTAAATGTTTGCCACTTTGATTTAATCCAATTAAATCAAGCCAAAACCACATATTATTACATACTTACAATTACCATAATATCCTCAAATGGTAGAGATAATTATGATTTTACAATTAAGCCCTTGTGTAATTATTGAATTAATCCAATTAATCCAATTAGGTCAAAGTAAATAATCAATGTTATCCAATAACACTTGATTATCTTAGTTGATAATTATAATATCGAATATTATCTTTTATAAAAAATAATCGGCTACCCAAGTGCTCAACGAGTACACTTCATATTGGGACTCTCTAAGTTCAGACACGTTCGTCATATAAGCCTAGCTAATATGTACGCAATTCGGCCACCTCCGAATTCGCGAAGAACACGAACGACCTTTCTGAACTATACAAGTCGAGGTTATCACATATGTTTAACAATCCCTCCGTCGTAGGCTATCCGAGTTATGCTTATGAAACATAGAAACACCGTCAAGTTTCCGAGACGCACATCTCATGTCGATATGTCCACGATTCTTCATAACTGATGCGATCCACCCTAGGTGATCGACTTTGGCCAAAGATTTAAGAATCATGACTTTACTAACATGGATACCTAAACCCCTTATGGTACACATATGGGCCGAAAGATCCTATCTTTCTTCGCACTTGATTACTGAGTGCATCGGTCCACACCCAACGAACATCTAGAGGCCAGACCATGAAAGGTTTATGACATACATGGCATCTAAGTGTGGAGGATATCACACAAAATCAATGCTATCCTATAGTCAAGGGATTACATATGCTACTCGACTCGAGAAGATTCCTATTGATGGTGGTGTGTACATCCAACTATTAGGAATCACTTGTGAGTCATTCAGTATTCGCTCCAACGAATACCCACATGTCTATACGAGTTTCCAAAACTCATGGTACATCGCGTTAAACCATTGGAACTCCAATTCCAATATACCACATGTGCTAGTCCTTTAGGTTATAGGAATTCGACCGTATTCCGAAACCAAAAACTAGGAATATTTATTTTAAGAATAGTTTACACCTAGTGTTAAAATTATTCTAAGGTCGATGTCATTCTTAGCATATCTATACATCAATCTAATACGCATAATGATAATACCATTAATGAGGTATGAAATGAAAAATGTAGTTATTTTATTAATAAATAATAAAATGTACAATTCGGATTGGCATTCCAAGAACCAACTCCATCAAACTCCCACATGCTTAGTGCCAATATGGATGGTACCGTAGTCCCATATCCTCCACATGTTTATCGAATAACTTAGGAGGTAAGGCTTTTGTAAGCAGGTCTGCTATGTTGTCTTGTCCTTAAACCTTCAAGACCACTATGTTTTTTCGTTCAATTATCTCTCTAATTACGCGATATTTCCTTTCTACGTGTTTAGACTTGGAATGCACCCTTGGCTCCTTAGCCTATGCGATGGCTCTGTTATTATCACAGTACAATGTGATCGAATCCACAATACTAGGCATAACGCTAAGTTCTGTGATAAAATTTCTAATCCAAACAACTTCTTTAGTAGCTTCCGAAGTCGTTATAAATTCCACCTCAGTGGTGGAATCAGCTGTTGAGCCTTGCTTTGAATAATGCCAACTAACAACACCACTGTTAAGGGTAAATATGTATCATAATGTAGATTTTCTATCATCTGGATCTCCCTGGAAGTCGGAGTCTGTATAACCATTAACTTGTAGCTCATCTTCTCCATATATCAGAAACTTATCCTTGGTGCCTTTAAGATATTTTAGGATATGTTTCACGGCTGTCCAATGATCATTACCTGGATCAGATTGATATCGGCTGGTCACACTGATGCCGAAACTGATGTCAGGTCTAGTACATAACATAGCATACATTATGCTTCCATTACAAGAAGCATACGACAAGTTAGACATCCTAACTCCCTCTTTCTCAGTTTGAGGTGCCATTTTCTTCGAAAGATGTATGCCGTATCGGAAAGATACATTTGTTGTCTTGTAGTTGGTAAAACTGTACCTTTTTAACATCTTGTCTATGTACGTCGATTGTGACAACCCTATAAGCTTCCTAACTCTATCTCGGTATACCTAGCATATATGAAGCTTCACCCATATCTTTCATGGAGAAGTTCTTGCAAAGGTAGGCTTTCACACTTTGCATCATTCCTATATCATTTCCTATGACAATGATGTCATCTACATACAAGATTAAGAAAACTATCATGCTCCCACTAACTTTCTTATAAACACATGGTTCATCCTCATTTTTGATGAATCCAGATAATCTAATTATCTCATCAAAACGATGATTCCAGCTTCGGGATGCCTGTTTAAGTCCATAAATAGACTTTTGGAGCTTACAAACCAAGTTTGAAGTCTCATTGGATATGAAACCCTCTGGTTGTTCCATATAGATATCCTATTCAAGGAATCCATTTAGGAAAGCGATTTTCACATCCATCTACCATATCTCATAGTCGTGATATGCAGTAATGGCTAAAAGAATCCTAATGGATTTTAGCATGGCTACTGGTGAAAAATTTTCCTCATGGTCAATCCCAGGACGTTGAGTGTAACCTTTCGCTACTAGTTGGGCCTTAAAGGTTTCCACCTTTCCATCGGGCCATCGCTTCCTTTTGTAAACCCATTTACAACTAATAGGTTTAACTTCTTCAGGAAGTTTAACTAAGTCCCAGACTTGATTGGAATGCATTGAATTCATTTCAGATTTCATGGCTTCTTGCGATTTTCCCGAATCAATATCCAATATCGCTTTCTTATACGTAGTCAGATCTGTTTCCTCCAAGAGGAGAACATCAAGGCTCACATAAGATGTTAAAAACAATCTTTCAGGAGGCCTTGATATTCTATTCGACTTACGTAGAACCTATGTTGTAGATCATTCACCTAGTTGGATCTCTGGTTCCATCTCAGGTTCCTTAATGTTGGGATCAAACTCATCAAGTTTAATCTATATACAATTCCCACTTTCTCTCAAAAATTGCTTTTCAAGAAAAGTGGCAAAGCGAAAAACAAATACATTATGTTGCTCGGAATCATAGAATTGATATCCCATGGAATTATCGGGATATCCAATGAACCTATATTTATACCCTCTGGGTGCTAGTTTATCCCGCTGCGCAATTCTAACATACGCAGGACAACCCCAAATCTTTAAATGCTTAAGACTTAGATTTCTACCGAACCATATCTGATAGGGGGTCATAGAAACAGCTTTCAATGGAACCCTATTAAGTATGTAGGCAGCAGTTTGTAAAGCGTAACCCCAAAGGTTATAAGAAAGATCTGTATAACTCATCATGGATCGCACCATATCCAATAAAGTACGATTTCTAAGCTCAGACACGCCATTGTGTTGAGGTGTTCTTGGTGGGCTATATTGGGCGAGAATTCCATTCTCCCTTAAATAATTTCTGAATTCTTCACTCATGTATTCACCGCCTCGATCTGATCTAAGGCATTTGATGAATTTACTGGTTTGTTTTTTCACCTCCTTTATGAATATTTTGAACTTGTCAAATGTTTCTGACTTATGTTTCTTCAGATAGACATATCCATATCTAGACTTGTCATCTGTGAAAGTCACAAAGTATGTGGAACCATCATGAGCGACATGATTTAATGGACCACACACATCGCTGTGTATTAGATCTAGTAAATCTCCAACACGGTGTCCAACACCTTGAAATGGGGCCTTTGTCATCTTTCCTTGGATAAATGACTCACAAATCGGATAAGGATCTAAGGTAAGATTTTCAATCAAACCATCATTTACCAATATGGATAGACGTCTAACACCTATGTGGCCCAATCTCATATGCCATAATTCAGTATTATTTAGGACTTCCTACTTGTATTTTCCTCTACATTAAAGACATCTCTATATGTTTCCAAAATATAGTGACCGTTTGATATAAAAAACATTCACATTTCAATAAATTTTCTTTATCATACAAATATAAAGTTTCATCCTTAATGTTTATTTTATATCCATCTTTATCTAATATTGGCAGTGATATTATTTGTCTGATAATTGAGGGAACATAATAACAGTCATGCAAATCTAATTTACATCCATTTGGGAGATCTAGAAAAATAGTTCATATGGCATTGACATCCAATGTATTGCCATTACCAACTCTAAGCTGGATCTCCCCTTTATTCAGCTTTCTTTTAACCCTCATTTCCTGCAGGGAATTACAAATATAAGTAGGACTGCCAGTGTCTAACACCCATCCACTATTTGCATCTAAGGCTAATGAGATGTCAATAATTGAAAAAATACAAAACGTACCTGAGGGTCATGCTTTTCCTTTTAGTTCTAGACAGTCCTTCTTCCAGTGTCCAGACTTCTTGCATTGTAGACATTGATAATGAGCTACTTTCGGTTTTGCGCCTTTGCGCTTCTTGGAGTTTTTCTTTGATATTTTCTTATTCCATCTTTATTTTCTTTTACTTCCCAGAAGTCTTTGAAGAGCCAGCTCCACCATGGAGATACAGTGTGGGGTTGTCTTTCTTCAAATCTTGCTCCTTCGTGCGTAGCATGTTATGTAGTTCTTCGTATGTGGCTTGCATCGAATGCATATGGAAATTCAATACAAATCCAGCATAAGAACAAGGTAAAGAAGACAGAATCAAATTACGGCCCGGTTGTTCATCAAACACAATGCCCTGTCGTTCCAAATATCGAATCTGGTCTATCATGTTCAAAACATGAGTGCTGATAGCTCCTCCCTCCTTGAGTTCAGCATGGAATAATTCCTTAGACCTTCGATAAAGTTCCATCTCTTGATTTTCCTCGAACAACTCCTTGAGTGTTCGCATGATGCTCTAAGCATCTGGTACTTCTATGTACTGTCTTAGTAAATCTGGAACCATCGATACTAAGATTTAGGATTTCACCTTTAGGTTATCATCCTTCCATCTATCAAAAGTTTCTCACTCTTCTGGAGTGGAGTCAGGATCGATATCAACAGACAGTGGATTGATAGTGACATAAGTTAACTTTTCATACTCCATGACAAGGCGTATGTTCATTTCCCATTCGAAATAGTTCTCGACTTCTTTTAGCTTATTAGAATCCAAAAGTTTCATCAATGGATTAGTGCAGCCATCAACAAGACAACATCTTTGAGTAGTAGTAGAACAATTTTCATTTCAAAAGTGATAACACTAATTGATTATGGAATTTTAAATCTATTAGTGCCCTCCCACTACTTTACATAATTCTGTAATCTCCTTAACAGAGAAATAGAAATTTGACTATCAAAATTTCATAGCGGGAAGTGGATCCCATGACATTTACTCAGCCTCACACTAATGACGATATTGGCCTTTGTAAACTCATTAGGTAGACCTTCAAGGTCAAACACATCATGTGACTCCTAGTTTGGTCCTGAACCGTTTCTTATCCTCACACTAATGACGATATTGGATTAAGACGTGTTCTAGGTGTATACTTGTCAATGTGCACTAGTGAGCTTCGTATGTACAACCTCACACTAATGACGATATTGGGCGACCATGTTAACTCATCATGTTACATCTAATATTTTACCAGAGCGACCTAAGTTCCGAGCACTTATACCCTCACACTAATGACGATATTTGATATAAGTAGTAAGAACCCATTCATCTCCGTATTGACAAGACGGACCATCCAATAATGCTCCAACATTATTAATACTATTACTTAAATAAAGTAATCACCTAATCACGGGAGATTTATGACAATCAAGTCATTAACTTAATTAGGTCAAATTTTTAATTTAAAACATACAATACATATCCAATATGTCTTATGCATAATTAAATTAAAATTAGGAAACTCCCGAAGGAACAAGAACAAAAATTGTCACGTGCGTACGCGCGTGCTACAGTGCATGACCGGCGTAAACACACACGTATAACGCAAGCGCACGTATCGTTCAAGTAGTATAAAAAATATCGATACCACGAGGACTTAATTCCTACTGTTGTTATTAATTATTGATACTATATATTTACAAGTATCTAATTATAGGGAGAAGAGAATTGATTGCTTTTGGTTGGTTGAATGTGGTTTTGCAAAATAAAATAAAAAACAGACTCAAAAGAAAATATTAAGGAAAATAAAAGAAAAGACTCAAAGATCTAGGGTCGTGACTCCACACAATATTATTATAAAGATGAATTGATTCTCTTATTTATGTGTAATAAATTAGTTTGCTAACCTGGAACACGAAAATATGCAAAAGCCTCTGTCGATGGTCAGACGCAAATACCCAGTATAACCTAATTGAACCATATGTCTATGTCAACCAAATTACTTGGATTCATTAAGATTAAGTTCCAATTATGGCTACCCCTGCCCGACAAGTATATGTCTATCCTGTAAGGAAATCTATTAAAGGGTTATCTATCCTCAAGGAAGATCGTGGGCTATTGAATCTAAGGCTGAAACCTAAAATCCCTATGTCTAGTTCATTTTAAGTTTACCAAATCAATCTTATTGGTGATCAGAAAACAAGAAGCATTAAGCTTAAGATTCAATAAATAAACTAAAGTATTACCCATAATAAAGAAAATCAATTATTAAGTGTGTGGATATTATGTTTCATCAATTCCTTAGAATAAAAATAACATGCTGGGGTTAGAGGATCCACATTTAATATTCTTATATAGGAATCTCACTTATTATAATATATAAATTATTTTATATTCTGCTTTCTCAGGAATTATAATGTTAAACATTTAAAACCAGCCATATAGGCGGTAATCCATTTAGTCCAATTACACCAGCCATATAGACGGTAAAGTAATTTATATTTAACCCGACCATATAGGCGGTAATAAAGTCTGACATTAATTAATCCGATTAAATTATAATTTATAAATTATAATTAAGTGAGATTTACCTAGATAATTATATTAAAGGTTTCACCTTTTACCCCAGCGGAAATTTAACTACAAAACATAAAGTAAATAAATAAAAAGCTATAATAAAAACTAAAAATAAAAATACATAATTTTAATATTACAAAACTAGATGCTTCCTATGAAATCAGGGAAAAAATCCCAAGGAAAGCACACCAAATGAAGTGAAGAGGAGCTGAATTTATAGACATAATTTGGTTCCGGCGTCGCGACGCCAAAGTCCTTGGCGTCGCGATGCCAAGATGTGTCTTCGTCAACACGAGTTGACTACGCGCACGATGTCGGCACAATCAGGAAATGACACGTGTCACAAGGTGAAGGTGGTGCAATGAGAAGTTGACACGTGGCACACGGTGATTAGCTGAGCTTTCGGTCCAATGAACATCTGACATGTGGCACGCGCTTAGGATTAGTCCAATGAGAGATTGACACGTGGCAGCATGTGATTCGCCGATGATTCAGTCCAATGAGAGATTGACACATGGCACGCGCTTGCTTTGGTCCAATGAGATTTCAACACATGGCACACGGTGCATTTTAGCTGATCTTCTGTGATGATGACACGTGGCACGACGCACGTTAGCAAGGTCGGCGCACGTTAGCAAGTCCAATTTCTCAGATTCTGACACGTGTCCCTCGGCACACGTTAGTATGGCCGGCGCACTTTAGGAGTCGCGACGTTGAAGGGCTTGGCGTCGCGACGCCGAAAATTAAAAAAATGCCCATTTGTCATTTTTTCTCTATTTTGGCCCCAAATTACTTCCAATGCTTTCCCAACTTTATTTATCTGCAAAATAACACAAAACACATCAAAACTTTCAAAAAACCTGAGAAACTATACAAAATATTAGGTTAGATGAGTGGGAAATAGTGATATAAATACCACTCATCAGTGCACGCGCGCACTGTGCGCGCAAACAGCAGCAATTTTGTTTTTTTTTGTTTTTTCATTTGCTTCAGCTCACTTTCCAGTGAGCTCTTCCGGACTTCCCTAAACACTTCAAAAATACCCAAAATTAATTTTTAATTTCAAAACCAACATAAACACATGTTATAGAATAAGAATCAAGTTTTTCAAAATATCAAATATTTTTACAAAAACATAAATTTATTCTAAATACGCACTTGCGTAAATTTTGAATTTAATACACAAAACAAATTAGAATCCCAATAAGAAATGTCTCATGGACAATTCTAGGTCACCCAAAGATGGTCAAGTGATTCTAGAATGGTAGTCATAACTCTAAGCTTTAATCTAGAGTTCCAAACTCTAATTAATTGTTCCATGTCCAACATGAATATTTTGACACAATTACAAGCATATTGTGTTTACACTTCCAAAGCATCCTAATACAATTTATTAGCCTTATTTTAACATTAAGCTATGTGATCTTGCATCTAATACATAAATAAACATAGCTTATGAGAATATCAAACATTACCTAGTAAGCTTGATGCAAGGTCCAATCTACTTCTCCTTTGTTGAAATCGTCGGAGAACCTCCAAGGTGTGCAAGCTTGACTTCAAGCTCCAATCTTGTTTCCAACGCTTCGAAGCTTCACTTCAAGATCCAATCTTGATTTCTCCTAGATGAAATGTTGTAGAGACCTCACAAGTTTCTCTAAACACTTCTTTAACTTAGGTTAATCTCTTAAGAATTTGCTTATGCTTGTATTTTAACTTGTAATTAAAACCTTCCTAAAGCTTGCCATTTATAGCAAAATTTAGGCAATTTTTAATTAATAAAAGTTGTAATCAACTTTTAAGTGGGCTTAATCTAATTTGTCAAAATATGTATAATTGAGTGTGACTAATCTCCATTGTCTCCCACTTTAATTTAATCTAATTAAATCAAGCCAAAGATTAGGAAAGGATTAGTTAAATGTTTGCCACCTTGATTTAATCCAATTAAATCAAGCCAAAACCACATATTATTACATACTTACAATTACCATAATATACTCAAATGGTAGAGATAATTATGATTTTACAATTAAGCCATTGTGTAATTATTGAATTAATCCAATTAATCAATAGGTCAAAGTAAATAATCAATGTTATCCAATAACACTGATTATCTTAGTTGATAATTATAATATCTTTTACGAAAAGTAATCGGCTACCCAAGTACTCAATGAGTACACTTCTTATTGGGACTCTCTAAGTTTAGACACGTTCGTTATATAAGCCTAGCTAATATGTACGCAATTCGACCACCTCCAAATTCGCGAAGAACACGAACGAACTTTCTGAACTATACAAGTTGAAGGTTATCACATATGTTTAATATTCCCTCCGTCGTAGGCTATCCGAGTTGTGCTTAGGAAACATAGAAACACTGTCAAGTTTCCGAGACACATCTCATGTCGACATGTCCACGATTCTTCATAACTGATGCGATCCACCTTAGGTGATCGACTTTGGCCAAAGATTTAAGAATCGTGACTTTACTAACATGGATACCTAAACCCCTTATGGTACACATATGGGCCAACAGATCCTATCTTGCTTCACACTTGATTACTGAGTGCATCGGTCCATACCCAACGAACATCTAGAGGCCAGACCATGAAAGGTTTCTGACATACATGGCATCAGTGAGGAGGATCTCAGACAAAATCAATGCTATCCTATAGTCAAAGGATTACATATGCTACTCGACTCGAGGAGATTCCTATTGACGGTTGTGTGTACATCCAACTATTAGGAATCACCTGTGAGTCATTCAGCATTCATTCCAACGAATACCCACATGTCTATACGAGTTTCCAAAACTCATGGTACTGTTGGGTTCTCTAAGAACAACCTAGGATCAATTAAGCATAAAACATGTGTGAATAAACAAAGTAAAGTTGCGGAAAAAAAAAACTCACTTTGATCAGCTAAGGATGTGTAGACACAAAAATTTACCTCCTTGGAAGTTGCTCCAAGCTTCTCTTTTGATGTATGTTGAGCTTCCAAGCTTGATTCTTGAATTCCAAACTCATGGGAAAGGTTTCTCTATCACCTTTGTATGATCTCTTTATGTGCTAGCAATGGAGAATTTTGCCAACAAAATTACCCTTTGTTCTTCTTGTATCTCTCGGCCAAGCCAAGAAATTGGAGAGAAGAGAGATAGTCACGCCCAAGGCATGGAGAGGAGAGAAAAGAAAAAAAATGAGTGGAAGTGTGTTTTGATTTTCCAAAAATCAAAATGATATACCAAACTTAAAAAATTGATATATGTCACTTTCACATCAATTTTAATAATGCTTTTGTAAGAAATAAGCAACCATCAAAATCCCACCAACTTCTATCAACAAGAAGTTGATAAAGTTGACTAGGTGATGTGACAAGTGTGAGCCCCACTTTAACTCAAAATCCGAGTGGGCCCGCAAACACATTCCGGGCTCGGGTTTGTTAACTCCGAATTAACGAATTTTCCGTTGCGACTTAATTAAATCAAATTTAATTAAATAATTATGCCTAGTAAAATTACTATTAAAGTCGCTCGTGAATTAATTCTAAATTAATTCGTTCGCCCGAATCAAAATCCAATTTTAATTCCGTTATGAAATCTAATTTCATTTAATATGTCGAATATATTATTTTATTGATTAATTCCAAATTAATCGTTCACTCTCTTCATTGAATTTTATCCCAGATAAAATCTCCGTATTAATCCTAGATTATTTTCTCTCTCTTCCAATTAATCCCAGATTAATTATGTTCGAGTCATACGTCATCGGTGAATCTTCGGGAAGGAAGGACCCATGAGATCCCTGGATATGTTGGCAGTAAATCCGGTCATCGGAATATCCGAATACGTGCGTACCTAGTACCACGTTCTTACCGATTTACAAGACATGGTTGACTTCTAGCAAAGCACCGTGCTTACCCAATTCTCCAGAAATATTTTTTAAGGAATATATAATCTATGTCAGGCGTAGTATACGTAGTATTGCATATAGCGATCCAGTATCGAATGTCACATGCTAGGCCTGGGGCTAGAATTGTGTCTGCCCCGTACGAAGCTTATATCGGATCTCTGGTAACTAGTCTCTCTTAATCAGATAATCATGACCTTGTCATATTATCCCGATGATTGCAGTACTAAAAAGTACTAGTTCCATATCCTGCGTGATCATCATCTCCATATGACTGGAGTGATACTTCCATCTTGACATCACACCCAATACACTACGATTCTCAGTATACCCAGAAGAGGCGTACACAGAACCTGTAAAAGCCCCGGACGACCAAAACCAAAGTAGATTGATTGTCGCAAGTATTAGCGATGCAAGTCTCATGTTAGGACCAAATACACCTACCCTGATTCGGATTCCCATAGACACATAGTCATACTACCAATGAGATCCGAGTCCCGGGGTCTATCAAGAGCGAAGTTGTTCCCGTACCATCGGTAAACACAACCTCCTATCACACTCGAATCAGTATCCAATACTTAAATATATGAGAACTATGTCGTTATGCTCCCACAACGCGCACAAGTGCAACTACTAGTCTTCCACATTATCGATGTCCAGTCTCGATAATACTACGACTATGGATATTTAATGATTAAACCTTAGTGGATTAATATTGTCTCATATCTTATTAATATGGTACTAATTATATGGACTTTTATCATTTATGTATCTGGTAATCCAATTACAAATGATAAAAGAGCAATTTCCTTTGTCACATAGTTAATTTGTACAACAACCCCATGTTCTGTACAAATAGTGATGTTATGAGTTCTAATTGTCCAACAATCTCCCACTTGGCCTATAGCCAATCACTCAAATGTCCTACACCTGAACTAGGTTCGGGTCACTCAAACTTCTGCTGAGAAACCAGCTTTCGTCAGCGGATTTGCATTGTTATCATCTGATACGATTTATTCGATCATCACATCGCCACGATGTATGATTCGACGAATCAGATGAAATAGTTGAAGTATATACTTGGATCGTTGATGAGACCATTAATTCTTTAGCCTGTGCTGTAGCCTAGCTCAGCTGCTAACAGAACTACTCCTAATCTAATTAGGAATTTTACAGATCCAAAAATTACTTCCTTTTCTGCCTCAGCTGCAGCAATATTCTGCTTTTGTTGTTTATTCGGCAACAATATCTTGCTTGGAAGATTTCCAGCTCACTGTTCATTATTCAAACTATATAGTACCCTTATTGCGACTTACAGTCGTCTTTGTCGGTTTGGAAACTTGCAATGGTGAACCCAGTTACTTCAAGTTCTCCTCCTCCATAGCTTAAGAAAACATCCTTAGTTCGTCTAAGATACTTAAGGATGTTCTTAACATCAATCTAGTGACCATCCACACCTGGATCGGCCCGATTGTGACTCTATATGCTCAAAGCGTATGAGACACCAGGTCACGTACATCTTTTCAATGTACGAGTTCTCGGAGAGTGCCAACAACTTTTAGATCTATCCCAGTAGATCCTTATTTCTAGAATAAAGGTTGTCTCTCCCAAGTATTATATGGAGAATTTTCATGAAAGCCTAACTTTCACCGATTGTATTATGAGAATGTCATTTCCAAGAAATGATATGTCATCATTATATAGGACAATCATTGTCAGTGCGCTCCCACTAACCTTCTTATATACACAAGAATCATTTTCGTTTTGATTTAAATCATATACCATTATGATCTTATCAAAATGTTGGTTCCAAAAACGCGATGCTTGCTTCAATCCATAAATGGATCGATTTAACTTGCAAACCTAGTTTGCATGTTTTGGTACGACAAAACCGTCAGGATGTTGTAAAACATCCTCCAAAAGGTTTCCATTTAAGGAAAGCGTTTTTGACGTTCAGCTGCCATATTTCATAAATGAAACATGCAGCATTAGCAAGCATTATCCAAATGGATTTAATCATGGCAACATATAAAAGTTTTTGTCGTAATCGATACTATGTTGATGACGATACCTTTTATGTACAAGCCTAGCTGTGTACATTTATATGTTGCCATCTATGTATGTCTTCCTTGAAGACACATATAGTACCAATAGGCACAATGCCTTCCGCTACAACAACCAAGGTCCAAACTTGGTTGGTATACATGGAATCCATTTCGGACTTCATGGCACTTTGCCATAAGGGAGTCGATACCTTGTATCACTTCCTCATACGTAGCTGGTTGGTGTTCCTCAATAAGATTGACATCTTTACGAGGTGAGATCAGAAACCCATACCTCCCAGGTTGTTTTCTGACTCTCTCCGACTTGCGCGGTTCTTGTGTATTTGAAGATTGTGGTACAGTTTCATCCCTGATGAATTATTTGTGTTTCGTTAAGGAATCGGTGCCTGGAACAGTATTACTTCGATTTTCATCGAGTTTTACTTTCCTCCCACTTACCACTGCATATAGGTTTTCCTCTTAGGAAAACCGCATGGAGAGCAACAATTACATTGTTCTCATGTGAGTTGTATAAGTACTATACTCTGGTTTCCCTAGGATAACCTACAAATAAGCACTTATCCGATTTGGGTTCTAGTTTGGTATCATCCAAACATATGCCCAGCAATCCCAAATCTTTAGGAATGAGAAAACCCGGTTTCTTTCCTGTTCATGTCTAATATGAAGTCTGTCCAAAATATTTTCATGGAACCTTATTAAAAATAAGTATTGCACTGTTAATGCGTATCCCTAGAAGGAAAATGGTAGCTCAGAGCCACTCATCATTAACCTTACCATGTCCAACAAAGTTCGGTTTCTTTATTCGGACACACCATCAAATTGAGGTGTTCCGGGAGGAGTCCACTGTGAAAGAATACTATACTCTTTCATAATAATCGAGAAACTTATTGCTTAAGTATTTCCACCATGGTCCAATCATGATGTTTTAATACTTTTACCGGTCTGTCTTCTTACTTCGTGTCGAAACTCTTTGAATTACTCAAAAGTTCCTGACTTGTGTTTCATAAGAAACACATAACCATAATGCGATGCCACATCCGTAAAGGTTGCAAAGTATTCATATCCACCTCTAGCCTAGCTAGACATGGGCCCACTTACGTCACTATGAACGAGGGCTAACAGATTGGTGGCAATTGCACTTTTACCAAGTAAAAGGTGTTTGAGGCACTTTGCCTAATAAACTAGATTCGTAGACATCATTTGAATTAGAATCAAATTCGTCCTAGTACCCACTCTTCGAAAATGTGGATATACGAGTCTTGTTAATGTGTCCCAGACAACAATGCCACAAATAAATCTCATATGATTAATTCAGTTTAAGCTATTTGTTTGTCATATTATATGTATGAGATTTGTTTATATTCTAAATATAAATACTGTTATTCATATCTAATGTGTTTATCTCGATATCATATTTATAAACAAAACACTTAGTGTTCTAGAATATAAAGGTATACCCACAACAGGTTAAACTTAGATATAGAGATAATGTTTCTAGTCAAACTAGGTACATTATAACAGTTTCCTAATTTAAGTACATGCCCCAAGGGCAATTCCAATACTTAGGTTTCTACGGTTAAAACAGCGACTCATGTCCCGTTTTCGACTCGCAGGTAGATCTCATATGAAGTCAGTCTCCTACTAATCAGTAGATTCTGCACATCAGTACATATTTATGTACTACATCTAGTATCAAAAATCCAATTTTGAAACTAATAGTAAACATGTTTATGACAAACATATTTGAAGCCGGAGCCTTGCCCCGCCTTCACTTTCTTCATGTCTACCTTGTCCATACGGCAGTCATGCTTTAGTGACCCCGTTTGCCATATTTTAGGTAGACATCTTGGGATATGTCATTTATCTTCCCAGAAGACTATGATGATTTTGCCTTTGCCCCTTTTAGAAGCTCTGACTCTGCCTCCTTGAGCATAGCCATCAACTTTCGGGTAGAGACTATGAGATAAAATCTTTGGTAGTCTCGGCCACGTAGGTAATGCCCAGCTAACCTAGCTGATCGATGTCAGCAATCATCTGCGACACCTAGTGCTCGACAGATGTACCCTATGACATACGCGAGCGAAAGAGCTTCTTTTTCAATTCGTACTTCTAAGATCTAAGGATAGATCTATGAAGATCCTTCAATTTCAACATCATGGTTTAAGGATATATTCCTTAGTTTTGACGAAGAAATTAAGGATTTATTGCGGCAAGCATAACAGATTGAGCACTAAAGTTTTCATTACGATGAGTCTTCCAAAGCTCATGCTCCAATATTCACTCAACTCCGGGCTTAGGCCCGAGAGGTTTCTCTATCAAATAGAATTATTTCTCAGTTCCCAAGACTATCATGAGGTTCTATTCCCAATATGAAAATAAGCCGTTTAAAGATATTTTCTCCAGTATTATGTTTTAAACGCTAATCTTTCAGTTATCTTAATTCCAATAGTCTAACTATCCAATCAACGATTTCGGGTACATTTGAA
Source organism: Zanthoxylum bungeanum (assembly GCA_019454045.1). NCBI lineage: Eukaryota > Viridiplantae > Streptophyta > Magnoliopsida > Sapindales > Rutaceae > Zanthoxylum > Zanthoxylum bungeanum. The sequence continues at coordinate 35,802 of SKCR01024289.1, forward strand.
TATAATGATTACTATAGTCTAAATATATAATCAACTACAATTGATCGGTTATATTCAAACGTATTGATTACTATAATCCAATTATATAACCAACTACAAATGAGTAGTTTGAATACAGTCAAACTGTTTAATTAAAACAACAATTAAATATTAAATTTAGTCCAACTAATATATTTATTAATAAATAATGACGAAAAATGAAATGAGCGCGTATTGGCAAGTATCTAAACGAAATTGCAAATTTAATACTTGCCTCCCACAATTTTTAGGCGAGCCTCTAACCCTCTGTGGAGTACTCGGGAAACCTAGTTTCCTAGTGGGCTAGGATCCCATTAAATAACACACAACCTTGACTTTGGCCAACAAGCTGTATGATATTTAACTAGGTAGATCTCTAAGATCAATTGGATTTCATCCAATTCCTAGATCCAGTAGGTAGACCTACAAGTCCGAAACATATATACAATATATATGCTAATATATCAAATATATTTTCCTAACCTTTTCCTCTGAATCAACTAAGCCTTGGCTTTGGCACAACAAGCTTAATGATTCCAGTTAAGCGGGACCCATTGACTTTGGAAAGCTTCGTAATCGATGTCGATGGACAAGAAGTGATCTTGACTTTGGCCAACAAATCACAACTTGGACAAGATATGCGATATGGAACAAAGCCTTCATGATTCAAACACATCTGCGATGGACAAAGGTCTTGACTTTGGCCAACAAACCAGTGCCAATCTTGGATCTTGAGAGAGAATCACTCAATAGAAGGAAACGCTTAATATTTGTTGAGGGTTTTTCGCGTAATTGGCAATCAATTAATTATCTTTGATTAGGTGTCATCATACACTCTTAAGCATGCATTCTAAAAGCATAATAAGGCGCGGTAAATAAATTAATAACGATATGCAGATTGATATCTCACAAATTGTTCCTAGAACAAATCGCTCCATTTCCTCTCCCCGGCTACCACTATTCTTACTTCTACCCAATTACATAACACTTCTAAAGAAACCTCATTTACATTGAGGGGAATAGGTGAGAAGAGAAATACAATGAGAAAAGAGGTAATAGGCTGGACACACATGTCCAATTAAATAAATTCTAATTTATTACAACAATTTCCAAAATTGCCCTCACCCATCTAATATCCATTTGATATACATTATTCATACATCACATCCATGTATTCACAAAAGCATGTTATCAATCAATCTAATCAATTAATTAATCTTTAATTAATGACAATCCAATATTCAAACAACGATTTGATTTGCGCGAGTCCACTCGTTGTTTAAGAATAAATACTCAAAGTACGAATTCTTGAATTATATCAAACTACAATATTAAATCCAATTTAATTTGTATTCAATACTAATTTTTATTTAATTCCAAATTAAATAATTACACTTTTTAATGTGCCTTTACGACTTAGATTCTAAATCTAATCTTAATGGGTCTCAAAGCCCAATTAACATCCAATGTCAATTTAATTAAAGTCCAATGGGCTTTTAATTAATTCATAAGGCATGAACTTTGGCAACCAAAGCCCAATTAAGGAATCACCCTTTACCATAAAATTAATTTTGGCCCATTAGGCCCAATTAATATTTAAAGGCCATTTATTATATTTGGACTTTATGGAAATGGTTTTAGGCCTAATGGGATCCAACCAATTATCCTAAACCATACTTGGCCCAACCAAGCCCATAAGCCCAAATACAACATTTTAGCCCAAATACAACATTTTAGCCCAATTCCAAATTAAGACCAATTAATTTAATCACAATATTCCAAATATCACAATTATTTAATTAAAGTGTATTAGCCATAATTAATTAGTTAAATTAATATTTCCAAAACACCAATTACACTAATTAATCATGCTTTAATATCTTCAATACATGTCCAACATTATTGAATCAAAATCAAGTCATTTACATGCTCTTAACTCACGGCAATCTTGGGATTTTTATATCCGATTTTGATTTCAATCCAATTAAATCACACAATCAATATATCCAAGCATTCTAAACAACATCCAATGGTCTAAAAAATCAAAATCACCATGAGCTACAAAGGGTTACATATTCGGTCAAGCCCTAAAATTTGGGGAAAATTAATCCAATTAGTTTTTCATCAAATTGATCATACATAACTCTAAGCTATCAATATGTAAGCATACTCAAACAAACAATTTGATCAAATCATGCTCAAATCAAAAATACCCAAATTCAAGTATATAAACCCTAAGTCAATTTCATGCTTAATTTAGGCTCATGATACCATTGTTGGGTTCTCTAAGAACAACCTATGATCAATTAAGCATAAAATATGTGTGAATAAACAAATTAAAGTTGCGGAAAAAAAAATCACTTTGATCGGCTAAGGATGTGTAGACAACAAAAATTTGCCTCCATGGAAGTTGCTCCAAGCTTCTCCTTTGATGTATGTTGAGCCTCCAAGCTTGATTCTTGAATTCCAAACTCATGGGAAAGGTTTCCCTATCACCTTTGTATGATCTCTTTATGTGCTAGCAATGGAGAATTTTGCATCAAAATTACCCTTTGTTCTTCTTGTATCTCTCGGCCAAGCCAAGAAATTGGAAGAGAGAGAGATAGTCACGCCCAAGGCATGGAGAAGAGAGAAAAGAAAAAAATGAGTGAAGTGTGTTTTGATTTTCCAAAAATCAAAATGATATACCAAACTTAAAAAATTGATATATGTCACTTTACATCAATTTTAATAATGCTTTTGTAAGAAACAAGCAACCATCAAAATCCCACCACTTCTATCAACAAAAAGTTGATAAAGTTGACTAGGTGATGTGACAAGTGGGGCCCCCACTTTAATTCAAAATCCGAGTGGGCCCGCAAACACATTCCGGGCTCGGGTTCGTTAATTCTGAATTAACGAATTTTCCGTTGTGACTTAATTAAATCAAATTTAATTAAATAATTATGCCTAGCAAATTTACTATTAAAGTCGCTCGTGAATCAATTCTAAATTAATTCGTTCTCCGAATCAAAATCCAATTTTAATTCCGTTATGAAATCTAATTTCATTTAATATGTCGAATATATTATTTTATCGATTAATTCCAAATTATCATTCTCTCTCTTTAAATTGAATTTTATCCTAGATAAAATTCTCCGTAATTAATCCTAGATTAATTTTCTCTCTCTTCAATCAATCCCAAATTAATTATGTTTGAGTCATACGTCATCGGTGAATCTTCGGGAAGCGACCCATGAGATCCCTAGATTGTTGGCATTAAATCCGGTCATCGGAATATCCAAATACGTGAGTACCCAGTACCACGTTCTTACCGATTTACAAGATATGGTTGGCTTCTAGCAAAGCACCGTGCCTACCCAATTCTCCAGAAATATTCTTTAAGGAATATATAATCTATGTTAGACGTAGTATACGTAGTATTGCATATAGCGATCCAGTATCGAATGCCACATGCTAGGCCTGAGGCTGGAATTGTGCCTGCCCCGGACGAAGCATATATCGGATCTCTGGTAACTAGTCTATATAATTGGATAATCATGACCTAGTCATATTATCCCGATGACTACAGTACTAGTTCCGTATCCTGTGTGATCATCATCTCCATATGACTAGAGTGATACTTCCATCTTGACATCACACCCAATACACTACGATTCTCAGTATACCCAGAAGAGGCGTACACAGAATCTGTTAAAGCCCCAGATGACCAAAACTAAAGTATATTAATTGTCGCAAGTATTAGCGATCCAAGTCTAATGTTAAGACCAAATACACCTACCCTGATTCGGATTCCCATAGACACATAGTCATACTACCAATGGGATTCCGAGGGGTCTATCCAGAGCGAAGCTGTTCCCGTACCATCGGTAAACACAACCTCCTATCACACTCGCATCAGTATCCAATACTTAAATATATGAGAACTATGTCGTTATGCTCCCACAACGCGCACAAGTGCAATACTAGTCTATTTCGCATTATCGATGTCCAGTCTCGGTAATACTACGACTAGGGATATTTAATGATTAAACCTTAGTGGATTAATATTGTCTCATATCTTATTAATCTGGTACTAATCATATGGACTTTTATCATTTATGTATCTTGGTAATCCAATTACAAATGATAAAATAGCAATTTCCTTTGTCACATAGTTAATTTGTACAACAACACCATGTTCTGTAGAAATAGTGATGCTATAGGTCATAATTGTCCAACAGGTACATCACGTTAAACCTAGGGGTGGCAGAAAAGCCCGAAGCCCGGCCCGGCCTTAAAATGAAAGCTCGGCTCGGGCTCGAGCCCGGGCCGGGCTTTCCAATTTTGTCCTGGGCAAAAAAAAAACATAAATAAATAAATATATATATTTTAATATGTTTGTATCATTTTTATTTGTTTTTAGCATTTAAATTGTTAATTTATCAATGAAACTTGTGATTTATTTATAAATTGTCTTTGTATATAGTGTAAATGTATTTTATATTTATATATTTTTGCCCGGCCCGTTGCCACCCTTAGTTAAACCATTGGAACTCCAATTCCAATATACGACATGTGCTAGTCTTCTAGGTTATAGGAATTCGACCGTATTCCAAAACCAACGACTAGGAATATTTACTTTAAGAATAGTTTACACCTAGTGTTAAAACTATCCTAAGGTCGATGTCATTCTTAGCATATTATGCATCAATCTAATACGCATAATGACAATACCATTAATGAGTTATGAAATGAAAAATATAGTTATTTTATTAATAAATAATAAAATGTACAATTCGGATTGGCACTCCAAGCACCAACTCCATCAGTCTTTCATGGAGAAATTCTTACAGAGGTAAGCTTTGACGCCCTACATCATTCTTATATAATTCCCAATGATTAGGATGTCATCAATTTAGAGAACCAAAATACTATCATACTCACACTGACCTTCTGGTACACATATGATTCTTCCGTATTCTTGAGAAAATCAGACAATATAATAATCTTGTCGAATCAAGGATTCCAACTTTACGAAGCTTGTTTAAGTCCATAAATGGACTTCTTAAGCTTACAAACCATGCCGAGGTTTCGCTGGATATAAAACCCTTCGGCTGTTCCATATAGATTTCTTCATCAAGAAACCCATTTAGAAAAGCCGTTTTGACATCCATTTGCCAAATCTCGTAATCATGGTAAGCAACAATGGACAAAAAAATCCTTATAGACTTCAGCATCGCAACTGGCGAAAAAGTTTCATCGTAGTCGACACCAGGTCGCTGCTGTTGGGGCAGTTGTGGAACCCCTAGGGTCGGATCGGTGCCCCGGGCAGCAGAAATGGGTCTAACCCATGGATATCAAGTAAGGGTGTAATTTTTAAATCATTTGATGAAATACTACATTCCATTACGAGTGTACATGAAAGAACCGGGACTGAAACGGAGTCCGGAAGCTCCCGAACAAAGGAAAATAAAATCAGCGCGCGTGAAGGGTGCCACGCGGGTGCACTACACGCGCTACAGTGCGCACGCACTGCACGTGTGTACAGTGCGCGCTACAGTGCACGCGACACTGTAGCACGCAGCAACCCCCTTGTTTTTTTTTTATTATTTTCAATTGTTTTCTTTTAAGCTTCAGCTCTCTGGATTCCAGAGAGCTGATGCAATTAGGGTCTTTGACCCTAATTGCTTCCGGTCTTCATTAAACACTTCAAAAACACCCAAAATTAATTTTTAATTTCAAAACCATCATAAACACATGTTATAGAATAAAAATCTAGTTTTTCAAAATATCAAATATTTTTCCAAAAACATAAATTTATTCTAAATACGCGTTTGCGTAAAGTTTGAATCCAATGCACAAACCATTTTAGAATCCCAATACGAAATGTCCCGTGAAAAATTCTAGTCCACCTAAAGGTGGTCAAGTGAATCTAGAATGGTAGCCATAGCTCTAATCTTTAATCTAGAGTTCCAAACTCTAATTAATTGTTCCATGTCCAACATGAATATTTTGACCTAATTACAAGCATGTTGTGTTTATACTTCTAAAGTATCCTAACACAATTGATTAGCCTTATTCAACATTAAGCTATGTGATCATGCATCTAATACACAAATAAACATAGCTTTGGAGAGGATCAAACATTACCTAGTAAGCTTGGTGCAAGATCCAATCCACTTCTCATTTGTTGAAATTGTTGGAGAACCTCCAAGGTATGCAAGCTTGACTCTAAGATCCAATCTTGTTTCCAATGCTTCCAAGCTTCACTTCAAGATCCAATCTTGATTTCTCCTTGATGAAATGTTGTAGAGACCTCACAAGCTTCTCTAAACACTTCTATAACTTAGGCTAATATCTCAAGAATTTGCTTATGCTTGTATTTGAACTTGTAATTAAAACATTCCTAAAGCTTGCTATTTATAGCAAAACTTAGGCAATTTTTAATTAATAAAAGTTGTAATCAACTTTTAAGTGGGCTTAATCTAAATTGTCCAAATATGTATAATTAGGTGTGACTAATCTCCATTGTCTCCCACTTTAATTTAATACAATTAAATCAAGCCAAAGATTAGGAAATAGATTATTTAAATGTTTGCCACCTTGATTTAATCCAATTAAATCAAGCCAAAACCACATATTATTACATACTTACAATTACCATAATATCCTCAAATGGTAGAGATAATTATGATTTTACAATTAAGCCCTTGTGTAATTATTGAATTAATCCAATTAGGTCAAAGTAAATAATCAATGTTATCCAATAACACTTGATTATCTTAGTTGATAATTATAATATCGAATATTATATTTTATCAAAAATAATCGGCTACCCAAGTGGTCAACGAGTACACTTCATATTGGGACTCTCTAAGTTTAGATACGTTCGTCATATAAGCCTAGCTAATATGTCCGCAATTCGGCCACCTTCGAATTCGCGAAGAACACAAACGACCTTTCTGAACTATACAAGTCGATGTCATCACATATGTTTAACAATCCCTCCGTCGTAGGCTATCCGAGTTGTGCTTAGGAAACATAGAATATACCGTCAAGTTTTCAAGACGCACATCTCATTTCTACATGTCCATGATTCTTCATAACTGATGCGATCTACCCTAGGTGATCGACTTTGGCCAAAGATTTAAGAATCGTGACTTTACTAACATGGATACCTAAACCCCTTATGGTACATATACGGGCCGACAGATCCTATCTTGCTTCGCACTTGATTACTGTGTGCATTGGTCCACACCCAACGAACATCTAGAGGCCAGACCATGAAAGGTTTCTGACATACATGGCATCTAAGTGTGGAGGATCTCACATAAAATCAATGTTATCCTATAGTCAAAGGATTACATATGCTACTCGACTCGAGGAGATTCCTATTGACGGTGGTGTATACTTCCAACTATTAGGAATCACCTGTGAGTCATTCAGTATTCACTCCAACGAATACCCACATGTCTATACGAGTTTCCAAAACTCATGGTACATCGCGTTAAACCATTGGAACTCCAATTCCAATATACGACATGTGCTAGTCTTCTAGGTTATAGGAGTTCGACCGTATTCCAAAACTAACGACTAGGAATATTTATTTTAAGAATAGTTTACACCTATTGTCAAAACTATTCTAAGGTCGATGTCATTCTTAGCATAATGATACATCAATTTAATACACGTAATGAAAATACCATTAATAGGGTATGAAATGAAAAATGTAGTTATTTTATTATTAGTAAATAATAAAATGTACAATTCGGATTGGCACTCCAAGCACCAACTCTATCAAACTCCCACTTACTTAGTGCCAATCTGGATGGTACCATAGTCCCATCTCCTCCACATGTTTATCGAATAACTTAGGAGGCAAGGCCTTTGTAAGTGGGTCTGCTATGTTGTCTTGTCCTTGAACCTTTAAGACCACTATGTCTTTTCGTTCAATATCTCTCTAATTACGCGGTATTTCCTTTCCACGTGTTTAGACTTGGAATGCGCCCTCGGCTCCTTAGCCTGCGCGATTGCTCTGTTATTATCACAGTATAATGGGATCGAATCCACAATACTAGGCACAATGCCAAGTTCTGTGATAAAATTTCTAATCCAAACAGCTTCTTTAGCAGCTTCTAAGCCGTTATAAATTCCGCCTCAGTGGTGGAATCAGTTGTTGAGCCTTGCTTTGAACAACGCCAACTAATTGCACCACCGTTAAGGGTAAATATATATCATGATGTAGATTTTCTATCATCTGGATCTCCCTGGAAGTCGGAGTCTGTATAACCCTTAACTTGTAGCTCATCTTCTCCATATATCAGAAACTTATCGTTGGTGCCTTTAAGATATTTTAGGATATGTTTCACGACTGTCCAATGATCATTACCTGGATCATATTGATATCGGCTGGTCACACTGACGCCGAAATTGATGTCAGGTCTAGTACATAACATACCATACATTATACTTCCAATACAAGAAACATATGACAAGTTAGACATCCTAACTCTCTCTTCCTCAGTTTGAGGTGCCTTTTTCTTCGAAAGATGTATGCCGTATCGGAAATGTACATTTGTTGCCTTGCAGTTGGTAAAACTTTACCTTTCTAACATTTTGTCTATGTACGTCGATTGTGACAACCTTATAAGCTTCCTGACTCTATCTCGGTAGAGCCTTATACCTAGTATATATGAAGCTTCACCCATATCTTTCATGGAGAAGTTCTTGCAAAGGTAGGCTTTCACACTTTGCATCATTGACCGGCGTAAACACACACGTATAACGCAAGCGCACATATCGTTCAAGTAGTATAAAAAGTATCGATCCCACGGAGACTTAATACCTAAGCTATTAATTTTACGAGGTCAAATGATTACTAGTATATAACATGTTGTTTGATTGATTTGAAATGGTGACGATTCTAAATTTAAAAACAAGTAAATAAAATTATTCGAAATAGGTTTTAAGAAAATTCAATATTAAAAAACTATCCAGGGTTGTAATTTCTTCCAATATCATTTTAAAGATGAAGTTGTTATTTTATGTTTGTGTAATAAATCAGTTTACTAACCTGGAACACTAAATTATGCGAAAGCCTCTGTCGATGGTCAGACGCAAATACCCAGTTTAACCCAATTGAACCATATGTCTATGTCAACCAAATTATCTGGATTCATTAAGTTTAAGTTCCAATTATGGATACCCCCGCCCGAAAGGTATATGTCTATCCTGTAAGGAAATCTATTAAAGGGTTATCTATCCTCAAGGAAGATCGTGGGGTAATAAGTCTAAGGCTGAAACCTAAAATCCCTATGTCTAGTTCATTTTAGATTTACCAGATCAATCTTATTAGTGGCCAATTAACAAGACGCATTAGGATTAAGACTTAATAAGTAAACCTTTAAATTACCCAAACTATAAATAACCCCTTATAAACCAGTGATATCAAAAGTCATCACAACCCCAGATAACTAATTTAGTTACAACACATAACTAGGGCTAGTAAAAACTTGAAAGGAAAAGACATAAAGTAAAAATGCTGAAAAGTAATTGCGGTAAAGTAAAAACTGAAAAGTAAATTGCAATAAAATAAAATACTAAGGTAAAATGATCAACCTTTACTACTACTAATTTAGATATCTCCCTTAATATAATATATTAACTTGTGATTATTTTACCAACCAGCCATATAGGCGGTACCCTAATTAAGTAAAATTAAGTCCAACCAGCCATAAAGGCGGAACCAAAATAAACCTACCATGTAGGCGGTAAGAAAATTTAATTACCAACCGACCAATCTGACGGTATCCTTGATTAGTCAGGTTTAAACCAGATTAAAATGAATTACCAACCGACCAATCTGGCGGTATCCTTATTAAGTCAATATTTTAAATAGTGAATATATTATATTTAAGGGAGATTAATCTAAATAGCAATAGTAAAAGAATTACCTTTCACCCTAGCAGGGGGAAGTTACCTCCTCATATTGAATAGTAAAAACTGTAAAAAGTAAAGAAAGTAAATCACTATTATTACAGAAAGTAATTAAAATTAATTACAAAACTAAAATTTAAAAGAAACTAGATAGAAAACTCCATATTTACATGAGAGAATTTAGAGAGAATGGTACATCTAAAACTGAAATTTTGAGCTCTATTTATAGGCGTCAGTAGGGGTCCGGCGTCGCGACGCCAAGCCTGCGTCGCGACGCCGGTTTGTCGACGTGGCAAGCTTGGTTCGTCGGCTTCAGATTCTGGATAAGGTGATAATGTGACACGTGGCAAGGTGGTTGGATCTCAATTATTGTGACACGTGGCGGCTTCTGATTGGCTGATTTCAGATTTTTATCGCCACGTGTCAATTGCGGATAAATGAGTCAATAATTGGCGCTGATGTGGCGATACGTGGTGAAAGAGATTTTCGGCACCGTAGAATTGCGACACGTGGCACGCTGTGATTGGTTGATGATGACATGGCAATTTGACTCGGTCAACCGGTGATGTGGACAGTGACGTGGCAGACACGTAGAGCGACACGTGGCGACGGCGACTGTCGGCACCATAGGATGATGACACGTGGCACAGCGCACGTTAGCAGATCAGCTGTGATGGTGACACGTGGCACGACGCACGTTAGCAGATCGGCTGTGATAGTGACACGTGGCACGGCGCACGTTAGCAAAGTCAAATTTCATAAGATTCTGACTTGTGGACCCGGTGCACGTTAGCACTGTTCGGCGCATGTTAGGCGTCGCGACGCCAAAGGCTTGCACGTCGCGATGCGAGAAATGACCAAAATGCCCTTTTCGTCTGTTTTCACTGTTTTGGCCCCAAATCACCTCTAGAAAGTCCTGAAACTTTATTTATCTACAAAATAACACAAAACACATCAAAATATTCACAAAACTCAAGAAACTATACAAAATATTAGGTTAAATGAGTGGGAAATAGTGATATAATTACCACTCATCACACCCCCAAACCTAATATTTTGCTAGTCCTCGAGCAAAACATAGAATAAAATAACATAAACATCTTTAAAATAAAATTTAACTAAGCCACTTTCGTAGGGATCACTGTTGCATTTAACGTATGCAACAAGCCTTTAAACCCCTAGGTGTCCCTAGTGGACGAGTTATAGTCTCGTGAGGGTTTACAGCAATGATACCCACAAATATTTTACAAAAGTAAAAATGTAGTGAAACTAATGCACACAAAAGCAAAAAGACAAGCGAAAAGAGAATAAAGAAGTTAGTGACTAATCAGGTGAAACTTCTACTCCAAGTTACTAGTTGTTTTCTTCTTTCTAAATTACTGAATAAGTAAATTCTCCGATTATATTTATCATTCTCCATATACACAGCCAACAGAATATTAAACAACTCATTTTTGCCCACAACAGTCATAAGTGCAGTTAATAAGAGAGTAATATTTTTGTCCTAAAGTTTTATCAGAATTCACACATTTTTTGTAGCAATGGAATAATTTTTCTCATTTTTCTGATTTTTTTTTTTTTTGATTTTTGATTTTTTTTTTTTTATCTATTTATATACAATATCTTTCATCTATGTAGTGAGTGTTGGGTCGGTGACTCCCAAACCAGTTGGCTTTAGGGCACCAGGTGTTAAGACACCCATACGGACTTAATTACTCAGACTTCAGATATATATATATTTTTTTGCAGCATCTTTGATCCATGTAGCGAGCTTTGGGCCAGTGACTCCCAAACCAGTTGGTTTTAGGGCACTAGGTGTTAAAACACCCTTACAGACTTAATAACTCAGATCTCAGACATTTTTTTTTACTCCATCACTTTCTGAGATGCTTCCTCCAATTAAACTAGAGCACTGAATATTACAAACTTTTCAATTATAGCTCATGTCTGTATGTTTCCATGTATGTTGATAATACCTGTCAACTGAGCATATGAAGATCATTTTAGTTAGTTTTATGGAGAATTCACAAATTAAATAATTAAATAGGAAATAAACAAAAATTAACTTGTTCCGAAATAGGTTTGAGATACGTCTCAGGAGTGGAAACTCCTTACACAGCTATCTCTCACCAATTTCACATTTTTAGTTAAAATAAAAACACAAAAACGTAAAATATTTTTGTAATTTTTGAAAAATTTTCAATTTTTTTTTTGTATTTTTCGAAAAATTTTCAATTTTTTTTTTGTATTTTTCGAAAAATTTTGGACTAAAAATAAAAACAACACACAACTAAAAACAAGATATTGTTCAACTAATTCCCTCCCCCAAACCTAAATGAGACATTGTCCCCAATGTCTTAAACAGTAGAAGAATAGTTTAGAAGATAATACCTGGTTAGCTGAAATCTACAGGAAATTAAAGGTTAAGATCCAGATTAATCCGACGCCTCTTACCATGATCGTCCTCGGACCAATTTATCTTTGAAAGGATAGGGTCAATTTGTGGTTTATAGGCTAAAATTTGGTCAATTAGATCTGGAGCAGTTTTGGCAGTAAAGAGGAGTTCTTTTAAAGGTTTTGACACGAACCCATTTCTCCGAGCATCATCAAGAAAAACACAAAGAAAATCATAAAATCCATCAACATTAAACAGCCCAATTGGTTTCTGGTGTATGTTCAGGTTCGCCCAAGATAGCACTATAAAAATTTCTTCCAATGTACACAAGCCACCTGGCAAAGCAATAAAAGCATCAGCACGGTTAATCATTTCTACCAGTCGTTCAGACATACCTGACACGATCAGTTCCTCTCCGTTTGATGATCCAATAAGATTTGCCTCTGCCAAGGGTTTTGGGATGATTCCTAAAACGTTACTACCTCCTTCGTGTACGGCCTTTGAAACGATCCTCATTAGTCAAGATTGCCTCCGCCATATACTAAGTGCATATTCCTTGCAGCTAAGACTCGACCCAATTCCTGTGCCGCTTCTACGTATTTTGGTTTAGTACCAACACTACTACCGCAAAACACACAGATGTTTTCAACTCATCTTCTTGAAGTGGCTTCCATGTTTTACTCTGGATGTCTTCAAAAGTGCAATGATGAGTTGAATTTATAATACATGAAAAAGGTGAGTAAAATAATAGCACTAGTACCTGCCAAATGACAATTATTAGTTAAACAGTAAAATAAATCGTGATAGTCAAAAAGGTCTGGATCCTGTCGGATAAAGTAAAAGAAAACAACAAAACCAATTACAATTATTAGGAAAAGACAAAGAGATATAATATGTACAAGAAAATTAGCAGCTTGATTGACGTCTATGCGTCAGGGACAAGCTTCCCATCCAATTTTCTTATAAATTGGCAAACAAGGTCTTTTTGAGTCAGAATCCCAAGACTTAATTGTTGTCTTTCTTTTTGAAACTGTGTATGTAATTTGCGAATGGCTATGTGAACATATCAACTGGGATGCGTCTCAAGAGTCGAAGATATATCATCTAAAGACTCCTTAATCAAGCCAGCCCTAATGAATTTAAGCTTATCTTCGCGGTTATCAGACACCATTCCTAAAGAACGACAACGAGTATCACAAAATATACGAGCACATTTATAACAAACACACATTATTTTGGCTCTTCTCTTTTTAGCATAAGTGCTCCTTCCTAAACCAGGTAGATGTGAAATAAAAGAGTTAGAAGACTCATCTGCCAATCGGACCCGTGCTTCAATAATCCAATGAATATCAGTAGGAATACCATTGATCATCAGTAGTCTCATCTGTTCCAAGCGAGCTTTGTAGACTTTTATCAGAGATTTTTTAGGGAGAGAAGGAAATTGCTTGTGAAGTTTTGCGAGAACTTCTTCCATCCTGAAATGTCTTAATCTGCAAAAACTAAACACACAAAATTAAATCACACCAAATCACAATATATACACAAATTGCATGGGTTGCCTCTCTGCTAGCGCTAAGTTTAACGTCGACAGCTAGACATGACTTTTCGAACGTTAGGCCGGATCTAAAAGTGTGACACTTTCTTTTTGTCGCTCAAATTATTCTCCCCAGTAGTGCTTAACACGCTTGTTTTTAACCTTGAATGTTTTGTTGGAGTCAGGATCACGTATCTCAACGGCTCTATCTGGTAAAACCTTGACGATCACAAATGGACCTGACCATCGTGATTTTGGCTTTCATGGGAAGAATTTCACCATTGATTTGTTTAACAGTACCTTCTGCCCTAGTTCCAGTTGTATGCGTACTAACTTCTCATCCTGTCTCCTCTTGGCCTTTTCTTTGTACAATTTGGCATCCTCAAAAGGCTGATTGTGAAATTCCTCCAATTCGTTGAGCAGGTGGATCTTTTTCTCTTTTGTTACTTGTAGTGTAAGAATTGGCTCTTTCAGTGCAAAAGACGCTTTATCTTCAGGCTCCACAGGCAATTGACCTGTTTTAAGTTTGTCAATAGAACTTTGCATTGCATTGGAGTTCTGAACGGTGCTATGTATCACATCAAGTCTGAAATATTCCTCATTTTTTCATCATCTGGGAAATTCATGGCCTTGAAAACATTGAATGTTACTTCTTGGTCCTGTACCCTCATGGTTAATTCTCCTTTTTGTACATCAATAATGGTTCGACCTGTAGCCAAGAATGGTCTCCCGAGGATGATTGGCACGTCTACGTCTTCCTCCATATCAAGGACAATAAAATCTGCTGGGAAAATGAATTTGTCAACCTTGACCAGCACATCCTCAACTACGCCTCTTGGAAATACGAGCATTCTATCAGCAAGTTGTAGAGAGACTGAAGTGGGCATTGTTTCTCAAATCTGCAGTTTCCTGAAAATAGAAAAAGACATCAAGTTAACACTTGCACCTAAATCACAAAAAGCTTTACCAAAGTTATGTTCTACTATGATGCAAGGAATGATGAAACTGCCAGGATCTTTCAACTTCGGGGGAAGTTTCCTCTGAATGATGGTGCTGCATTCTTCCGTTAATGCTACTGTCTTGTAATCTCCCAATCTCCATTTTCGTGAAAGAATGTCTTTCATGAATTTTACATAGCTGGGCATTTGTTCCAAGGCTTCTGCAAATGGAATGTTGATGTGCAGCTTTTTGAACACCTCCAAGAATCGAGCAAACTGCTTGTCCAGTTTATTCTTCTGAAGACGCTGAGGAAAATATGGAGGTGGAGTGATCTGTTTGTAGGACACAGAAATCTGCGACGCTATTCTAGGCTCACGGCCTAGTTGGGAGTACGGAATAGCCTGTGGGGGAACTAAATCGGAGAAATAACATGGAGTCGCCACCCGGTGTGAACCGGGAAAATAAGATTTAAGGCCGCACTCACCCATCGCAAGGGAAGACCTTAAACCGTTGGGTTCAGAATGGTCCCTTACTTATGTCACTTGTGATGATATCATTTGTGTAATGAATTTAACCGAGTCTTCACAACATATATGCTCAAGGATAACCTAGATCTAATACGCATTCATCAAAATAACTCCTAATCTAAGTTTGCATGCTCGAAAATAAGTCTTTAAACGGCAAACACGCAATATCACACAATGAGCACATTGAACCATTAAACCAAAATAAACAAATAGCAATTTAAACATAATCATAAACTAAACAAAATATCATGCCTAAAATAACGTAATCATGCTTTGGAAATAAATAATAAACTAGGCTAAATCATGCTTAAATAACAAATAAATAATCTACGAACTACATCATGCTCAAATACATGGTTGGATGAAATGAAATACGTGTCTCTCAAGTGGTACGTGGCGATGTATTCTGAGTACAAACCGCACTACCGTCCATTCGGATTCGGCTATGAAATTTACGTCCGGGTTTCCATCATATATACCACCAAAGGGAACACATATTCTGCTCATCCAACAATCACATCATGCCTCAAACAACTCTCATGCGATAATATTTTTAAAATAAACGAAAGATAAAAAAGTAAAAAGGTGCCCTCAGGTCTAACCTCTTTTTTCGTCTCACGAAAGGGCGTTACACGGCTGTTGGAAGGGTGAATGATCGGCAACTCTTCTAGTTCACTAACTCAACGTCTTTCCTCGCTGTTTCTCTGTTCGGGCTACTGTTTTCACTCCATTTCACTGCTGTTTTGCTGCTATTTTTAGGCCACTATTTTTGTTGTTTCAAGGGTATTTTCTGGTCACTGTTTTGGGTTAATTTTGGGACTGTTTTTTGGGCAGTTTTCAGGTGCAGTTTTGGGGGCTAAATAGTGCAGTTTTTTGGATAGTATTTTTGAGTGAATTCTGGACTGGTTAGGCGTGAGTCATGGGGATTATTATGCGTGAGGTAGTGGGGTGTACAGGTCTGTGGGGCGAGTAAAAGGAGGGCAAGTGTGGACTGTGGCTAGCGTGAAAGGGAGGGGCTAGTGAGATGACTTTGCCACGTGAATGGAGCAGTAGATGCGGGCAGTTTGTGAGTGCGTGGATTTTTTTAGCGTGAGTGGGTGATGGGTTCTTGGTGCGTGGGGGTTATGGGTAGTGGCTGATGCGTTGATGAGGGGAGCAGGTCTGCGTGAGTGAATTGGCTGATTTGTGAGGCTTGTTATTTGAAGGCAGCGAGCGGTATGGAGGGTAATTATGCGGAAATTTATTGATGAGCTTGAAGGGCAGATGGAGAGTTGTGAAGAAGGCTGAGTGTTTGCGTCGTTTGAGTGGAGGCGTGGCTGTGAGGCTTTGAATGGTGACGTTGAATTATGGGTGTTTTGTGTTGAGGCGAGAGGGGAGAGAAGGGCAGGTTTAGGGTTATTATTTTTTTTATTTTTTGTGTGAATCTGCCAGGGTTCAAAAAGGGGGTGAATGCCTCTTTTTATAGGCAAATGGATGAAGGCTTACCTTATTTGAGAAGGAGAATGATTTTGTGTTTTAATTGGATATCTTTTTAATTAGTATTTGATGAGGGAAAATCTTTTAATTAGGGAAGTATTTTAAGTGAATTAGGAAAGCTTTTGATGGGATTTTATTTGATTTTATTTAATTTTGGTATGTGATTTATTTAATTTGGGAAGGTGATTTAATTTAATTTAATTTCAATTTAATTGGTTTTAATTTAATTGGATTTAATTTTAATTGGATTTGCTTTTAATTTAATTTCAATTTAATTGGCTTTAATTTAATTTGTGACATGTGTTTTAAATGTTTTAATTGTGATTTAAAGGGCTTGGTGTGTGGTTTAGGGATATGTGGGCATGGTTTATGTCTTACGGGGGTTTGGGCTAAGGGTGCGCTTTGAAACGGAGGTCCAACAAGCGAGTCTGAAGCTAATCCATCAAGTTAAACCCAACCAAGTGTCAAATTCTTGACCTTTTCCCTTCCAACGTCCGTTTCCCGCGGCTTTCACAATCAAAGAGGTAGTGTCTCCATACGAGACTCATCATCGAGACTTACATGTAAAAATGCAGTGCCTACAGTCGCCCCCACTTTGATGGGACTTGTGCAGTGTGTGACAATGACAATCCTATCAAAGTACGTGCAATGCATTTTCACTTACTTGGCTCGCCAGCTGTCACCTGGTTTGCCTGCTGTGTTGAGTTGGGTTGATCTGGTTGTGCCATTTTTGGCATTCTAAACCCCATTTCCGAGGCGTTGCTGAAGTGATGACTGTCCATTTTCGAACTGTGCTCCATTTCTGGAGTGCCATTTTCGGCATGTGAACCCCATTTTTGAAGTGTCGCTGATGTGATGATAGTCCATTTTCGAACCATGCTCCATTTTCGGAGTGCCATTTTCGGCATGCTTACCCCATTTTCGAAGTGTCGCTGATGTGATGATAGTCCATTTTTGAACCATGCTCCATTTTCAGAGTGCCATTTTTGGCGAGATGTGATAATGGTCCATTTCCGAACCGTGCTCCATTTTCGGAGTGCCATTTTCGGCGAGATGTGATAATCGTCAATTTCCGAACCGTGCTCCATTTTCGGAGTGCCATTTTCGGCGAGTTGTGATAATGGTTTATTTCCGAACCGTACTCCATTTTCGGAGTGCCATTTTTGGCGTATGATGAGATTGTGGTCCATTTCCGAACCATGCTGATGTGAAAGTGGTCCATTTCCGAACCATTGTTGGTGAGAGACAGTCCATTTCCGAACCATTACTGATGTGAGAGTGGTCCATTTCCGAACCATTGTTGATGTGAGAGTGGTCCATTTCCGAACCGTTGCTGATGAAAGATAGCCCATTTTCGAACCATTACTGATGTGAGAGTGGTCCATTTCCGAACTGTTACTGATATGAGAGTGGTCTATTTCCGAACCGTTGCTGATGAGAGATAGTCCATTTTCGAACCATTACTGATGTGAGAGTGGTCCATTTCCGAACCGTTACTGATATGAGAGTGGTCCATTTCCGAACCATTACTGATAATGATGTGGGCCTCGCCCCCAGAGTGCCATACCCGACAAAACTGATACTTATGTGTCTCCATACCTGGAGTGTCGTACCTGGCGTGCTAAACCCTGTACCTAGGGTGTCGCGGTAATCCACAATGCCGTACCTGGCGTACTAAACCTCATACCTAAGGTGTCGCTGAAATATCTCCATACCCGGAGTGCCGTTCCTGGCAAAACTGATCTGATGTCTCCATACCCGGAGTGCCATACCCGGTAAAACTGATACTGATAATGATGTGGGCCTCGCCTCCAGATTGCCATACCCGGCAAGACTGCTACTGATAATGACGTGGGCCTCGCCCCCAGATTGCCATACCCGGTAAGACTGCTACTGATGCAATGTGGGCCTCACCCCCAGATTGCCATACCCGGCAAGACTGATACTGATAATGATGTGGGCCTCGCCCCCAGATTGCCATACCCGGCAAGGCTGCTACTGATAATGACGTGGGCCTCGCCCCCATAGTGCTATACCCGGCAAAAATGATACTGATAATGACGTAGGCCTCGCCCCCAGATTGCCATACCCGGCAAGGCTGCTACTGATAATGACGTGGGCCTCGCCCCTAGAGTGCCATACCCGACAAGACTGATACTAATGCGGATGCAATGGTTCATTCCTGAACTGTGCTGTATGAGATGGTCCATTCCTAAACCGTTATTGTGAGGTGGTACATTCCCGAACCGTGCTCCATTCTCGGAGTGCCATTCCCGGCTTGTTCATTCCCGAACTGTGTTCCATTCTTGGAGTGCCATTCCCGGCTTGTTTCATTCCCGAACTGTGTTCCATTCTCGGAGTGCCATTCCCGGCTTGTTCATTCTCAAACTGTGCTCCATTCTCGGAGTGCCATTCTCGGCTTGTTCATTCCCGAACTGTGTTCCATTCTTGGAGTGCCATTCTCGGCTTGTTCATTCCCGAACCTTGCTCCATTCTCGGAGTGCCATTCTCGGCTTGTTCATTCCCGAACTGTGCTCCATTCTTAGCTTGTTGATAACGTGGGTCTCGACCCTGGGATTCATTCTAAAAACCTGTTGGTGAAGTGGGCCTCGACCTTGGGATTCATTCCCGAAACTCTGATAATGTGGGCCTCGACCCTAGGATTCCTTCCCGGATTCATTCCAAAACTGATGTGGGCCTCAACCCTATGATTCATTCCCGGATTCATTCTAAAACTCTGCTGATGTGGGCCTCGACCCTGGGATTCATTCCAAAACTCTGACGATGTGGGCCTCGGCCTTGGGATTCATTCCCGAATTCATTCCAAAACTCTGACGATGTGGGCCTCATGTTGGAGATCTCTAAGTCCCGAGGATCGAATATAAAGCAAGAAATAAGTGCGAATACAATCGAGAAAGTCACGGAATACTCACATCGATCGGTTGAGCGACGCGGCAACGAACAAAAATGACTTTCTGCCTCCATGGTGCTCGGCAGTGAGCTGCTACTGCAGTCCCCATTTTCGGCTTTGTGTCTTCAAGAATCCAAGCTCCAATCTTCGTCAAATGATTCCAAGCTCATGGGTGGACTTCCCTATCACCTTCGCATGTCTCTCGGAGTGCTAGCTCTCTTGATTTTTGCCACAAAAATCAAACACTTTGCTTCCCTCATGCTCGGTTTTCTGCCAGAAACAGAAGAGCAAGAACAGCCCCTCTATGGGCGTGAGAGAGGAGAGGAATTGGATGAGAGAGAGAGATAAATGTGTAATGGTTTTTGGTAATTAATTTTCCAAAATCTTATACCAAATTTTGGCTTTAAAAAAGTCAAACCATTAAAGCCATAAATGCCAACCACTTCCATCAATCCATCAATCAATCAATCAAATCAAGTGACAAGTTGTCACATCACTCAAAGTGACTAATGATTTGACGCTTGATGCGACTAATGATTTGACGCTTGATTTGACTTGTGTGCCGCATTCGAATTTGAAATACGAATGCGCTCGCAAACAATCTCGGGCTCGGGTTCGCTAATTCCAAATTAATGAATTTTCCGTTGCGACGCAATTAAATGATTACGCCTAGCGAAGTCACTATTCACGTCGCTAACGAATTAATTCTAAATTAATTCGTTCGCACGAATTAAAATCTAATTTTAATTCCGCGTCGAAATCCAATTTCGTTTAATATATCGAATATATTAATTTAACTGATTAATTCCAAATTAATCGTTTTCTCTCTTTAAACGATATTTTATCCCAGATAAAATATCTCAGTAATTAATCCCAGATTAATTTTCTCTCTCTTCTAATTAATCCCAGATTAATAAAAGTGCGAGTCATACATCATCGGTGAATCTTCGGGAAGCGACCCATGAGATCCCCGGATATATTGGTAGTAAATTCGGTCGTCGGACTATCCGAACACGTAAGTAACTAGTACTACGTTTATACCGATTTACAAGACAAGGTTGGCTTCTAGCAAAGCACCATGCCTACCCAATTCTCCAGAAATATCCTTACAGGAATATAAGGATCTATATCAGACGTAGTATACGTAGTATTGTGTATTTCGATCCAGTATCAGATGATCATATGCAAGGCCTGTGGCTGGTACAGTGTCTGCCCCGTACGAAGCATATATCGGATTACGAGCAACTAGTCTCTTTATTATCGGATAATCATGACCAAGTCATATTATCCCGATGATTGCAACCTTTTTAGAGAACCAGTTTTGTATCCATACGCGATCATAAACTCCATATGATTGGAGTGACACTTCCGTCTTGACATCACACCCAACACACTACGATTCTCAATATACCCAGCAGAGGTGTACATAAAACCGGTTAAAGCCCTGGACGACCACAACCAAAGTATATTGATTGTCGCAAGCATTAGCGGTGCAAGTCTCATGTTAAGACCAAATACACCTACCCTGATTTCGGACTTCCATTGACACATAGTCATACTACCAATGGAATTCCGAGGGGGTCTATCCAGAGCGAAGCTGTTTCCCGTCTTATCGGTAAAACACAACCTCCTATTACACTTGCATGAGTATCATATACCCAAATATATGAGAACTACGCTGTTGTGCCCTCACAACGCGCACAAGTGTAATACTAGTCTTTTACGCATTTATCGATGTCCAATCTCGATAATACTCTGACTATGGATATTTAATGATTTATCCTTCGTGGACTGATACTGTCTCATATCATTCTCAATCCAGGAAAAAATCATAAAGACCTCCTATCATTCATATATCTTGGTGATCTAATCACAAATGATAAGAGTGCAATCTCCTTGTCACATAGTTAATTTGTACAACAACACCATGATCTGTACAAATAGTGACGTTATGGGTCATAATTGTCCAACAATCTCCCACTTGGCCTATAGCCAATCACTCGAGTGTCTAACATCCAAACTATGTACGGTTGGCTCAAACTGCTGAGAAAAGGCTTTCGTCAGCGAATTTGCATGATTATCATCTGATGCGATTTATACGATCATTACATCGCCACGATGTATGATCCGAACGAATCAGATGAATAGTCAAAGTATGTATCTTGAACGTTGATGAGACCATTAATTCTTTAACCTGTGATGATGCCTAGCTCAGTTGCTAACAGAACTATATCTAATATAATTAGATTTGTATCGACCCAGAAAGCTTCTATTGCTGCCTTAGCTGTAGCAATAACCCGTAATTGTTGTTTATTCGGTAATAGTATCTTGCTTGGAATATTTCCAGCTCACTGTTCCGTTGTTCAAACTTTATAGTACCGTTTGCGACTTATAGTCATTTTATCGGCTTAGGAAACTTGCAATAGTGATCCCAGTCACTTCAAGTTTTCCATCTCCATAGTTAAAGACAGCATCCTTAGATCTATAAGATATTAAGTATGTTCTTAACTTCTATCCAGTGACTATCACATAGGATTGACCCGATTGTGAATTCATATGCTCTAAGCGTATGAGACACCAGGTCACATACATTTTTCAATGTACGAGTTCTCGGAGAGTTTTTCATGAAAGCCAAGCTTTCACCGATAGTTTTATGGGAAATATCATTTCCAAGAAATGATATGTCATCATTATTTTATAGGACATTCACTGTCAGTGTGCTCCCACTAACCCTCTTATATACACAAGAATCATTTCGTTTTGAATTAAATCATAAACCATTATGATTACATCAAAACGACAATTCCAAGAACCTAATGCTTGCTTCAATCCAAACATGGATCGAATACCCCGCAAACCTTGTTTACGATAAAACCGTCAGGATGTTATAAACATCCTCCAAAAGGTTTCCTTTTCAGGAAAGCGATTTTCCCGTTAAATTGTCATATTTCATAAATGACACATGCAGCATCAGCAAGTATTTATCCAACTGGATTCACCGTGGTAACTGGTAAAAGGTTGAATCGTAATCAACAAAATGTTGATAACGATACCTTTCCGCTACAAGCCTAGCTTTATACGTTGGTATGTTGCCATCCATGTATGTCTTCCTTAAAGACTAATATAGTACCAATAGGCACAATGCCTTGCGGTACATCAACTAGTATCCAAACTAAGTTGATATACATGGAATCCATTTCGGATTCATGGCACTTTGCCATAAAAGGGAGTCGATACCTTGTATCACTTCCTCATACGTAGTCAGTTGGTGTTCCTCAAAAAGATAGACATCTTTATGAGGTGGGATCAGAAACCAATACCCCATGTTGTTTTCTGACTCTCTCCGACATACGCGGTTCTTGTGTATTCGAAGATTACTGGTATAGTTTAATCCTTGATGAACTATTTGTGTTCCATTAGGAATCGGTGCCTGGAACAGTATTACTCTGATTTTCATCGAGTTTTACTTTCCTCCCACTTACCACTGCATATCGGTATTCCTCTTAGGAAAACCGCATGGCGAGCAACAATTACATTGTTCTCTTGTTAGTCGTATAAGTACTATACTTTGGTTTTCCCTAGGATAACCTACAATTGGCACTTAATATCCAATTTGGGTTTTAGTTTGGTATCATCCAAACGTATGCCTAACATACCCAAATCAACAGGAATGAGAAACCCGGTTCCGTTTCTGTTCATATCTAATATGAATTATGTCTAACAGATATTTATGGAACCTTATTCAAAATAAGTATTGCACTGTTTAATGCTTATCCATTGAAGGAAATGGTAGCTCAGAGCGACTCATGATTAACCTTATCATGTCTAACAAAATTTGGTTTATCATTGTTCGGACACACCGTCAAAAAGACGTGTTCCGGGAGGAGTCATCATTGAAAGAATACTATACTCTTTCAAGTATATTAGAAACTTATTACCTAAGTATTTTCCATTATGGTCTTACCGTGACGGTATAATACTTTAGCCGATCTGTTTGTCTATTTCGTGTCGAAACTTTAAAAGTTTCCGATTTGTGTTCTAAAAGAAACACATAACCATAACGCAATGCCACATCCGTAAAGGTCACGAAATATTCATGTCCACCTCTAGCCTGGCTAGACATGGGCCCACTTGCTTCACTATGAATTAGGGCTAACAGATCGGTGGCACTTACACTTTTACTAAGTAAAGGTGTTATAGGCACATTGCCCAATAAACTAGATTCGTAGACTTTATTTGATTGGAATCAAATCAGTCCTGGTACCCACTCTTCGAAAGTGTGGATATACGATTCTTGTTTAATTGCGTCCCAGACAACAATGCCACAAAAGTTTCATCTGATCAAATCAGTTTGAGCTATTTGTTTGTCATTTATATATTCGAGATTTATTTATATTCAAAATATAAATACTGTTATTCACATCTAATGTGTTTATCTCAATATCATCTTTATATAATGAACACTTTAGTGTTCAAGAATATAAAGGTACATCCGCAACAGATTATACACTGATATAAAGATAATGTCTCTAATCAAACTAGTTACATTATAACAGTTTCCTAATTTAAGTACACATCCGAAAGGTAGTTCCTAAACTTAGGTATCTACGGTTAAAACAGCGACTTTCGTCCCGTTTCTAATTCGCAGATTAATCTCAATCTGAAGTCAGTATCATGCTCATAGCAGATTCTGAACATCAGTATATATTTATGTACCACACTAAGTATTTAAAATCCAATTTCAATACTAGTAGTGAACATAATTATGAAAAACATATTTAAAGCCGGAGCCTTGCACCGTCTTTAATTCCTTCATGTCTGCCTTGTCCAAATGGCAGTCACGCTTCCGTGATCCCGTTTGCCACAATTTAGGCAGACATTTTGGGATATGTCATTTATCTTCCTAGAAGATTATAATGATTTTGCCTTTGCCCTTTTTCAATATTCCAGAAGCCTTTGGCCAAGCCTCGGGTTTCTAGAATATCGAAGTAAGGTGCGCCTTGCGCTACTTGCCTAATTGCAAACTTTGACTTTGTCTCCTTGAGAATAGTCATTAACTCTCCAAGAGTTATTATTGCAATTTAGTACTTCTAAAATCTAAGTATAGATTTATGAAGATCCTTGAATTTCAATATCATACTTATAAGGATCTAACCCTTAGTTCTGACAAAGAAATTAAGGAGTCTACTGCGACAAGCTTAATGGATTAAGCACTAAAGTTATCATCACATAAATCTTCCAAAGATTATGCTCTACTATTTGCTTAACTCCGGGCTTAGGCTTAATATGTTATTTTATCAAATAAAGTAACTTATTATTTTCCAGGACCATCCTGAAATATTTCCCAATTTGAAAATTAAACCATTTAAATATATTTTCCATAGGATTATGTTTTAAATGTCAATCTTTCAATGTAATCTTGATTTTGGCTAAGATCCCGTTAAATATCAAACAATCTTGATTTTGGCCAACAAATTGTATGATAATTAACTAGGTAGATCTCTAAGATCAATTGGATCCAATCCAATTCCTAGATCCAGTAGGTGGACATCCAAGTCCGAAACATATATACAATATATATGCCAATATATCCAATATATTGCCTAACCTTTTTCCTCTGAATCAACTAAGCCTTGGCTTTGCACAACAAACTTAGTGATCCCAGTTAAGCGTGACCCATTAACCATGGAAAGCTTCGTAATCAATGTCGATGGACAAGAAGTGGTCTTGACTTTGGCCAACAAACCACAACTTGGACAAGACACCGATATGGAACAAAGCTCTCGTGATTCAAACACATCCTCGACGGACAAAAGGCCTTGACTTTGGCCAACAAACCAATGCCAGTCTTGGATCTTGAGTAAGAATCACTCAATGGAAGGAAAAACGCTTAATATTATACGAGGGTTTTTCGCGTGCAAATTGGCAACCAATTTATTATCTTTGTTAAGGTCTCATCATCATACACCCTTAAACACGTAATAAAGCGCGTATAATAAAATAATAATGATATGCGGATGGATACTTTACACAATGATCCTAGATCAAATCTCTCCCTTTCTCTCTCCCGCTAGCACATGTATTACTTCTTCCCGTTACACTACACTTCTAAAGAAACCTCATTTACATTGAGGGGAATAGGTGAGAAGAGAATTTAAAGAATAAGGAGGTAATAAGGCTGGACATGCAGGTCCAATTAATAAATTGCAAATTTATTACAACAATTTCTAAAATTGCCCCACCCTTCTAATATCCATCCGATATACATTATTCATGCATCGCAACCATGTATTCACACAAGCATGCTATCAATCAATCTAATCCAAATAATTAATCTAATAATTAGTAATCATCAATGTTCAAACAACGATTTGATTTTGCGCGAGTCAAACTCGTTTTGCGAATAAGTACTTAAAGTACGAACTCTCGAATTAAATTAAACTACATAATTAAATCCAATTCAATATGTATTTAATACTAATCCAATTATTTAATTCCAAATTAAATACTACACTTTATTAATAAACATTTACGACTTAAATTCCAAATTTAATCGTTACGGGACTCAAAGCCCGATTAACGTCCAACGTAATTTTATTAAAGTTCAATGGGTTTTTAATTAATTTCTTCAAGGCGTGGACTTTTGGTCAACTCGGGTCAAACCCAATAACCAAAGTCCAATCAAGGAATTACCCCATAAGCCTAGAAATCAATTTAGGCCCATTAGGCCCAATTAAACTTTAAAGGTCCATTAGTCACATTTGGGCTTTATGGAAGCGGTTTTGGGCCTAATTGGATCCAACCAATTTTGCCTAAACCCAGCTTAGTACAACCAAGCCCAATAAGCCTAATTACAACACTTAAGCCCAATTTCACAAAATAGGCCCAAATAATTTAATTCCAAAATTCCAAATTTCTCAATTAAAATACTCAAAGTGCATTACACAATTAATTACCCAATGAATATTTCCAAAACACAAATTTGTCTAATTAATCATGCTCATCAACAACAAAACATGTCCAACACATTTCATCAAAAATCAAACCCAATTTCATGCCTATTAAGTCTCGTCCAAAGGGGAATTTATGTCAAATTGCAAATCCAATCCAATTGAATCTTAAATCAACATTAAATCATCATTCCCAATTGATTTCCAACACATCCAATGAATCAAAAATCAAAATCCAAGACAATTAGGGTTCATGTCCAATTCGGCCAAGCCAAAGAATTTGGGGAAAAATATTCCAAACAATTTTTCATCAAATTGATCCAATCAATCATCAATTAAAACACATTTAAGCATACTAATTCATCCAATTTCATTAAATCATGCTCAAATTCATTTTACCAAAATTTTAACCCTAAAATATTTTCATGCTCAACCTTGCTCTGATACCATTGTTGGATATCTCTAAGTCCCGAGGATCGAATATAAAGCAAGAAATAAATGCGAATACAATCGAGAAAGTCGCAGAATACTCACATCGATCGGTTGAGCGACGCGGCAACGAACAAAAATGATTTTCTTCCTCCATGGTGCTCGGTAGTGAGCTGCTACTGCAGTCCCCATTTTATTTTTTGTGTCTTCAAGAATCCAAGCTCCAAGCTTCGTCAAATGATTCCAAGCTCATGGGTGGACTTCCCTATCACATTCGCATGTCTCTCGGAGTGCTAGCTCTCTTGATTTTTGCCACAAAAATCAAACACTTTGCTTCCCTCATGCTCGGGTTTCTACCAGAAACAGAAGAGCAAGAACAGCCCCTCTATGGGCGTGAGAGAGGAGAGGAATTGGAGGAGAGAGAGAGATAAATGTGTAATGGTTTTTGGTAATTAATTTTCCAAAATCATATACCAAATTTTGGCTTTAAAAAAGTCAAACCATTAAAGCCATAAATGCCAACCACTTCCATCAATCCATCAATCAATCAAATCAAGTGACAAGTTGTCACATCACTCAAAGTGACTAATGATTTGACTCTTGATGCGACTAATGATTTAACGCTTGATTTGACTTATGTGATGCATTCGATTTTGAAATGCGAATGCGCTCGCAAACAATCTCGGGCTCGGGTTCGCTAATTCCAAATTAATGAATTTTCCGTTGCGACGCAATTAAATGATTACGCCTACCGAAGTCACTATTCAAGTCGCTAACGAATTAATTATACATTAATTCGTTCGCATGAATTAAAATCTAATTTTAATTCCGCGTCGAAATCCAATTTCGTTTAATATATCGAATATATTAATTTAACCGATTAATTCCAAATTAATCGTTTTCTCTCTTTAAATGATATTTTATCCCAGATAAAATATCTCAGTAATTAATCCCAGATTAATTTTATCTCTCTTCTAATTAATCCCAGATTAATAAAAGTGCGAGTCATACGTCATCGGTGAATCTTCGGGAAGCGACCCATGAGATCCCTGGATATGTTGGCAGTAAATTCGGTCGTCGGACTATCCGAACACGTAAGTACCTAGTACTACGTTTATACCAATTTACAAGACAAGGTTGGCTTCTAGCAAAGCACCATGCCTACCCAATTCTCCAGAAATATAAGGATCTATATCAGGCGTAGTATAAGTAGTATTGCATATTTCGATCCAGTATCAGATGATCACATGCAAGGCCTGGAGCTGGTACAGTGTCTGCCCCGTACGAAGCATATATCGGATTACGAGCAACCAGTCTCTTTATTATCGGATAATCATGACCAAGTCATATTATCCCGACGGTTGCAACCTTTTTAGAGAACCAGTTCTGTATCCCTACGCGATCATCAACTCCATATGACTGGAGTGACACTTCCGTCTTGACATCACACCCAACACACTACGATTCTCAATATACCCAGCAGAGGCTTACAAAGAACCGGTTAAAGCCCTGGACGACCACAACCAAAGTATATTGATTGTCGCAAGCATTAGCGGTGCAAGTCTCAGGTTAAGACCAAATACACCTACCCTGATTTCAGACTTCCATACACACATAGTCATACTACCAATGGAATTCTGAGGGGGTCTATCCAGAGCGAAGCTGTTTCCCGTACCATCGGTAAAACACAACCTCCTATTACACTTGCATGAGTATCCTATACCCAAATATATGAGAACTATGCCGTTGTGCCCTCACAACGCGCACAAGTGTAATACTAGTCTTTTACGCATTTATCGATGTCCAATCTCGATAATACTCTGACTAGGGATATTTAATGATTTATCCTTCGTGGACTGATACTGTCTCATATCATTCTCAATCCAGGAACAAATCATAAGGATCTCATATCATTCATATATCTTGGTGATCTAATCACAAATGATAAGAGTGTAATCTCATTTCTCACATAGTTAATTTGTACAACAATACCATGATCTGTACAAATAGTGACGATATGGGTCATAATTGTCTTGTGTTGAGGCGAGAGGGGAGAGAAGGGCAGGTTTAGGGTTATTATTTTTTGTATTTTTTGTGTGAATCTGCCAGGGTTCATAAAGGGGGTGAATGCCTCTTTTTATAGGTAAAGGGATGAAGGCTTACCTTATTTGAGAAGGAGAAGGATTTTGTGTTTTAATTGGATATCTTTTTAATTAGTATTTGATGAGGGAAAATCTTTTAATTAGGGAAGTATTTTAAGTGAATTAGGAAAGCTTTTGATGGGATTTTATTTGATTTTATTTAATTTTGGTATGTGATTTATTTAATTTGGGAAGGTGATTTAATTTAATTTAATTTCAATTTAATTTGTTTTAATTGGTTTTAATTTAATTGGATTTAATTTTAATTGGATTTGATTTGATTTTAATTTCAATTTAATTGGTTTTAATTTAATTTGTGACATGTGTTTTAAATGTTTTAATTGTGATTTAAAGGGCTTGGTGTGTGGTTTAGGGATATGTGGGCATGGTTTGTGTCTTACGGGGTTTGGGCTAAGGGTGCGCTTTGAAACGGAGGTCCAACAAGCGAGTCTGAAGCTAATCCAATGAGTTAAACCCAACCAAGTGTCAATTCTTGACCTTTTCCCTTCCAACGTCCGTTTCTCGTGGCTTTCATAATCAAAGGGGTAGTGTCTCCATACGAGACTCATTATCGGAACTTACATGTAAAAATGCAGTGCCTACACTGTTCTTTTTCCTTTGCTTCTTTTTCCTCCATCTGTTGCTTTGTTTCTTTTGGAACTTCCTCAGCTGTTGTTTTGGCTCCAACATCTTTGTTGATTTCAGTACCACTTTTTAACATGATGGCATGACACTGCTCATTCCCTATGTTCCTTGGATTTGGTTCTGTGTTGCTGGGAAGATTCCCTGGCGGTCTGTAACTTTGAGCATTGGCCAGTTGTGTGATTTGATTCTCCAGTGCTTTGATGGAAGCTAATTGGCTCTGAAACATAGCATCGTACTTTTTTAACTAAGCCAGCACTTCTGCTATTCCTGGTTCATTTGCCTGCTCATGACCTTTGTTCTGTTGCTGGAATCCAGGTGGTGGATAGTTCTGTTGCCCTGAATTGTTGCTCCATGAAAAATTAGGATGATTCCTCCACCCTGGGTTATAGGTGTTGGAATATGGATTGTTCCCCTGTCTGTTGAAATTGTTGAAAAAATTCACCGTCTCTTCAAGTTGGTTCGACTCTGGTGCTCCTCCATATGGTGAACTTGTGGATCCAGTGGTAAAAGTCTCCATGAATTTGCATATCTGATCCAGCTTGGCGTTGACTGCTGTATTGGCTCCACTTTCATAAATTCCTGCAATTCTATGGATCATGCTCATTTCTGTTGGCCATAAGGAATTGTTGTTGGCCATTTCTTCGATTAGGTCCCAGGTTTGATCTTCTCCTTTTGCCATTAAAGCTCCTCCAGCAGCAACATCGATTGTGGTTCTCATTATTCCAGAAAGTCCATTATAGAATGTTTGGACTTGAAGCCATTTTGGAATCTCATGGTGAGGACATTTCCAGAGAAAATCTTTGTACCTTTCCCAAGCTTCGTAGAGAGTTTCTGAGTCTTGTTGTACAAAGGATGTGATGTCATTCCTTAGTTTTCCAGTTCTGGCTGGTGGAAAGTACTTTGTAAGAAATTTGGTGGCTAAAGTGTTCCAAGTTGTGATGGAACCTGCTGGCAGTGAATGTAGCCAAGCTTTAGCTCAGTCCTTCAAGGAGTATGGAAAAACACGCAGTCTCATTGCTTCTTCAGCTTCTCGGTTGTAATTGAAAGTGCCACAAACTTCCAGGAAGTTGCTGATGTGGGCATTAGGATCTTCAGTTGCATTTCCCCTAAACTGTACTGACTGCTGAATCATCTGGATGCATGTTTTGATGTCACCCACATTTGTTGGTAAGGGAGGAAGTACAATACAAGAAAGGAGTCTGTCAACCACCGGAATGGTTCTGTCTCGAATGGGAATTGGTGGTGCAACGTTCAAAGGTTCAGATTCCATGTTAACTAAATCTTCTTGGCCTTCTCGCCTTTCCCTTCTCAATTATCTGATGGTTCTTTCAATTTCTCGGTCAAGCGGTCGAAGTTCAAAGCTTCTGGTTCATCTCATGAAGTTTCTGAGAACCTGAAACACAAGAAAACAAGAACAATAAGTAAAAAGAAAATTAGATACAAGTAAAGGTATCTAAACTTAAAACTAATAGTGAAAGATAAATAAGTCCCCGGCAACGGCGCCAAAAACTTGACCGGCGTAAACACACACGTATAACGCAAGCGCACGTATGAGGTCAAATAATTACTAGTATCTAACAGGTTGTTTGATTGATTTGAAATGGTGACGATTCTAAATTTAAAAACAAGTAAATAAAATTGTTCGAAAGTAGGTTTTAAGAAAATTCAATATTAAAAAACTATCTAGGGTTGTAATTTCTTCCAATATCATTTTAAAGATTAAGTGGTTATTTTATGTTTGTGTAATAAATCAGTTTACTAACCTGGAACACTAAATTATACGAAAGCCTATGTCGATGGTCAGACGCAAATACTCAGTTTAACCCAATTGAACCATATGTCTATGTCAACCAAATTATCTGGATTCATTAAGTTTAAGTTCCAATTATGGTTACCCCCGCCCGAAAGGTATATGTCTATCCTGTAAGGAAATCTATTAAAAGGTTATCTATCCTCAAGGAAGATCGTGGGCTATTAAGTCTAAGGCTGAAACCTAAAATCCCCATGTCTAGTTCATTTTAGATTTACCAGATCAATCTTATTAGTGGCCAATTAACAAGACGCATTAGGCTTAAGACTTAATAAGTAAACCTTTAAATTACCCAAACTATAAAATAACCCCTTATAAATCGGTGATATCAAAAGTCATCACAACCCTAGATAACTAATTTAGTTACAACACATAACTAGGGCTAGTAAAAACTTGAAAGTAAAAGACATAAAGTAAAAATGCTGAAAAGTAATTGCGGTAAAGTAAAAACTGAAAAGTAAATTGCAATAAAATAAAATGCTAAGGTAAAATGATCAACTTTTACTACTACTAACTTAGATATCTCCCTTAATATAATATATTTACTTGTGATTATTTTACCAACCAGCCATATAGGCGGTAACCTGATTAAGTCAAATTAAGTCCAACCAGCCATAATGGCGGAACCAAAATAAACCTACCATATAGGCGGTAATAAAATTTAATTACCAACCGACCAATCTGGCGGTATCCTTGATTAGTCAGGTTTAAACCAGATTAAAATGAATTACCAACCGACCAATCTGGCGGTATCCTTATTAAGTCAATATTTTAAATAGTGAATATATTATATTTAAGGGAGATTAATCTAAATAGCAATAGTAAAAGAATTACCTTTCACCCTAGCAGGGGGAAGTTACCTCCTCATAGTGAATAGTAAAAACTGTAAAAAGTAAAGAAAGTAAATCACTATTATTACAGAAAGTAATTAAAATTAATTACAAAACTAAAATTTAAAAGAAACTAGATAGAAAACTCCCTATTTACAAGAGAGAATTTAGAGAGAATGGTACATCTAAAACTGAAATTTCGAGCTCTATTTATAGGCGTCAGTAGGGGTCCGGTGTCGCGACGCCAAGCCAGCGTCGCAACGCCGGTTTGTCGATGTGGCAAGCTTTGGTTCGTCGGGTTCAGATTCTGGATAAGGTGATAAGGTGACACGTGGAAAGGTGGTTGGATCTCAATTATTGTGACACGTGGCGGCTTCTGATTGGCTGATTTCAGATTCTTATCGCCACGTGTCAATTGTGGATAAATGAGTCAATAATTGATGCTGACGTGGCGACACGTGGCGAAAAAGATTGTCGGCACCGTAGAATTGCGACACGTGGCATGCTCTGATTGGTTGATGATGATGTGGCGATGACGTGGCAGTTTGACTCGGTCAACCGATGATGTGGACAATGACGTGGCAGACAGGTGGAGTGACATGTGGTGATGGTGACTGTCGGCACCATAGGATGATGACATGTGGCACGGCGCACGTTAGCAGATCGGCTGTGATGGTGACACGTCGTAGCGCATGTTAGCAGATCGGCTGTGATGGTGACACGTGGCACGGTGCACGTTAGCAAAGTCAAATTTCCTCAGATTCTGACTTGTGGACCCGGCGCATGTTAGCACTGTTCGGTACATGTTAGGCGTCGCGACGCCAAAGGCTTGCACGTCGCGACGTGAGAAATGACCAGAATGCCCTTTTCGTCTGTTTCACTGTTTTGGCCCCAAATCACCTCCAGAAAGTCCTGAAACTTTATTTATCTACAAAATAACACAAAACACATCAAAATATTCACAAAAGTCAAGAAACTATACAAAATATTAGGTTAAATGAGTGGGAAATAGTGATATAATACCACTCATCAATCATCCATATATCATTTCCTATGATAAGGATGTCATCTACATACAAGACTAGGAAAACTATCATGCTCCCACTAACTTTCTTATAAACACATGGTTCTTCCTCATTTTTGATGAATCCAGATAATCTAATTATCTCATCAAAACGACGATTCTAGCTTCGGGATGCCTGTTTAAGTCCATAAATAGACTTTTGGAGCTTACAAACCAAGTTTGAAGTCTCGCTAGATATGAAACCCTCTGGTTGTTCTATATAGATATCTTCTTCAAGGAATCCATTTAGGAGAGCAGTTTTCACATCCATCTGCCATATCTCATAGTCGTGATATGCAGCAATGGCTAAAAAAATCCTAATGGATTTTAGCATGGCTACTGGTGAAAAAGTTTCCTCATAGTCAATCCTAGGACGTTGAGTGTAACATTTCGCTACCAGTCGGGCCTTCAAGGTTTCCACCTTTCCATCGGGCCCTCGCTTCCTTTTGTAAACCCATTTACAACCAATAGGTTTAACTCCTTCAGGAATTTCAACTAAGTCCCAGACTTGATTGGCATGCATTGAATCCATTTCGAATTTCATGGCTTCCTGCCATTTTCCCGAATCGATATCCAATATCGCTTCCTTATACGTAGTAGGATCTGTTTCCTCCAAGAGGAGAACATCAAGGCTCACATCAGATGTTAAAAATAGTCTCTCAGGAGGCTTGATATTCTATTCGACTTACGTAGAACCTGTGTTGTAGATCCTTCACCTAGTTGGATCTCTGGTTCCATCTCAGGTTCCTTAATGTTGGGATCAAACTCATCAAGTTTAATCTCTCTACAATTCCCACTTTCTCCAAAAATTGCTTTTCAAGAAAAGTTGCAAAGCGAACAACAAATACATTTCGTTGTTCGGAATAGTAGAATTGATATCCCATGGAATTATCAGGATATCCAACGAACCTATATTTATACCCCATGGGTGCTAGTTTATCCCGCTGCGTAATTCTAACGTATGCAGGACAACCCCAAATCTTTAAATGCTTAAGACTTGGATTTCTACCGAACCATATCTGATAGGGGGTCGTAGAAACAGCTTTCGATGGAACCCTATTAAGTATGTAGGCAGCATTTTGTAAAGCGTAACCCCAAAGGAAATAAGGAAGATCTGTATAGCTCATCATGGATCACACCATATCCAATAAAGTACGATTTCTACGCTCAGACACTCCATTGTGTTGAGGTGTTCCTGGTGGGCTATATTGGGCGAGAATTCCATTCTCCCTTAAATAATTTTTGAATTCTTCACTCATGTATTCACCGCCTCGATCTGATCTAAGGCATTTGATGAATTTACTGGTTTGTTTTTCTACTTCGTTTCGGAATATTTTGAACTTGTCAAATGTTTCCGACTTATGTTTCATCAGATAGACATATCCATATCTAGACTTGTCATCTGTGAAAGTCACAAAGTATGTCGAACCATCATGAGCGGCATGATTTAATGGACCACACATATCACTGTGTATTAGCTCCAGTAAATCTCCAGCACGGTGTCCAACACCTTGAAATGAAATTGGGCTTTTGTCATCTTTCCTTGGATACATGACTCACAAATCAGATAAGGATCTAAGGTAAGATTTTCAATCAAACCATCCTTTACCAATTTGGATAGACGTCTAACACCTATATGGCCAATCTCATATGCCATAATTCAGTATTATTTAGTTCAGACTTCCTACTTGTATTTTCTCTATATTAAAGACATCTCTACATGTTTCCAAAATATAATGACCGTTTGATAAAAAAACATTCACATTTAATAAATTTTCTTTATCATACAAACATAAAGTTTCATCCTTAATGTTTATTTTATATCCCTTTTTATCTAATATAGGCAGTGATATTATTTGTCTGATAAGTGAGGGAACATAATAACAGTCATGCAAATATAATTTACATCCATTTGGAAGATCTAGAACAACAGTTCTTATGGCCTTGACATCCAATGTCTCGCCATTGCCAACTCTAAGTTGGATCTCCCATTTATTCAACCTTCGTTTAACCCTCATTTCCTGCAGGTAATTGCAAATATGAGTGGGACTGCCAATGTCTAACACCCATCCACTATTTGCATCTAAGGCTAATGAGATGTCAATAATTGGAAAAATACAAAGCGTACCTGAGGGTCCTGTTTTAAGCTCTGGACAGTCCTTCTTCCAGTGTCCAGACTTCTTGCATTGTAGACATTGATCACGAGCTACTTTCAATTTTGCGCCTTTGCGCTTATTGGAGTTTTTCTTTGATATCTTCTTCTTCCCCATCTTAATTTTCTTTGACTTCCCAGAAGTCTTTGAAGAGCCAGCTCCACCATGGAGATACATGTGGGGTTGTCTTTCTTCAAATCTTGCTCCGCCGTGCGTAGCATGTTATGAAGTTCTTCGTATGTGGCTTGCATCGAATGCATATGGAAATTCAATACAAAACCAGCATAAGAACCAGACAAGAAGACAAAATCAAATTACGGCCTAGCCTTTCATCAAACACAATGCCCTGTCGTTCAAGATATCGAATTGGTCAATCATGTTCAAAACATTAGTGCTGACAGCTCCTCCCTCCTTGAGTTCAACACGGAACATTCCTTAGACCTTCGATAAAGTTCCATCTCTTGATTTACGTCGAACAACTCCTTGAGTGTTCCCATGATGCTCCAAGCATCCGGTACTTCAATGTACTGTCTCAGCAAATCCGGAACCATCGATCCTAAGATGTAGAATTTCACCTTTAGGTTATCATCCTTCCATCTATCAAAAGTTTCTCGCTCTTCTGGAGTGGAGTCAGGATCGATATCAACAGGCAGTAGATTGATAGTGACATAAGTCAACTTTTCATACTCCAAGACAAGGCGTATGTTCATTTCCCATTCGAAATAGTTCTCGGCTCCTTTTAGCTTATTGGAATCCAAAAGTTTAATCAATGGATTAGCGGCAGCCATCTACAAGATAATATTTAGAGTAGTAGCAGAACAATTTTCATTTCAAAAGTGATAACACTAATTGACTATGGAATTTTAAATATATCAGTGCCCTCCCACTACTTTACGTAATTCTGTAATCTCCCTTAACGGAAAAATAGAAATATCAAAATTTCATAGCGGAAGTGGATCCCATGACATTTACTCCAGCCTCACATTAATAACGATATTAGCCTTTGTAAACTCATTAGGTAGACCTTCAAGGTCAATCACTTCATGTGACTCCTGGTTTGGTCATGAACCGTTTCTTATCCTCACACTAATGACGATATTGGATTAAGCCGTGTTCTAGGTGTATACTTGTCAATGTGCACTAATGAGCTTCGTATGTACACCCTCACACTAATGACGATATTGGATGACTACGTTAACTCATCACGCTACATCTAATGTTTTACCTGAGCGACCTAAGTTCCAATCACTTATACCCTCACACTAATGACGATATTGGATATATTAAGTAGAACTCATTCATCTCCGTATTGACAAGACGGACCATCCAATAATGCTCCAATTTATTAATACTATTACTTAAAAGTAATCACCTAATCACGGGAGATTTATGACAATCAAGTCATTAACTTAATTAGGTCAAAGTTTTGATTTAAAACATGCAATACATATCTAATATGTCTTATGCATAACTAAATTAAAATTTCTATGGCATAGATTCAAAATATATATTGTGTGGTTAAGCCTTTGCTACTGATACCATTATGTTGGGGCATTTGTGGAACCCCTAGGGTCGAATTAGTGCCCTGGGCAGCGAAAATGGGTCTAACCCATGGATATCAAGTAAGGGTGTAATTTTTAAATCATTGATGAAATACTACATTCCATTACGAGTGTATAAGAAAAAACCGGGACTGAAACGGAGTCCGGAAGCTCCCGAACAAAGGAAAACAAAATCAGTGCGCGAACGGTGCCACGCGGGTGCACTACACCGCACTACAGTGCGCACGCACTGCGCGCATGTACAGTACGCGCTACAGTGCGCGCGGCACTGTAGCGCGCAACAACCCCCTTATTTTTTTTATTATTAGTTTCAATTGTTTTCTTTTAAACACTTCAAAAACACCCAAAATTAATTTTTAATTTCAAAACCATCATAAACACATGTTATAGAATAAAAATCTAGTTTTTCAAAATATCAAAATTTTCCAAAAACATAAATTTATTCTAAATACGCGTTTGCGTAAATTTTGAATCCAATGAACAAACCATTTTAGAATCCCAATACGAAATGTCCCGTGAACAATTCTAGTCCACCTAAAGGTGGTCAAGTGAATCTAGAATGGTAGCCATAACTCTAAGCTTTAATCTAGAGTTCCAAATTCTTATTAATTGTTCCATGTCCAACATGAATATTTTGACCTAATTACAAGCATATTGTGTTTATACTTCTAAAGTATCCTAACACAATTGATTAGCCTTATTCAACATTAAGCTATGTGATCATGCATTTAATACACAAATAAAAATAGCTTTGGAGAGGATCAAACATTACCTAGTACGCTTGATGCAAGATCCAATCTACTTCTCCTTTGTTGAAATTGTTGGAGAACCTCCAAAGTATGCAAGCTTGACTCCAAGATCCAATCTTGTTTCCAATGCTTCCAAGCTTCACTTCAAGATCCAATCTTGATTTCTCCTAAATGAAATGTTGTAGAGACCTCACAAGCTTCTCTAAACACTTCTCTAACTTAGGCTATCTCTCAAGAATTTGCTTATGCTTGTATTTGAACTTGTAATTAAAACATTCCTAAAGTTGGCTATTATAGCAAAACTTATGCAATTTTTAATTAATAAAAGTTGTAATCAACTTTTAAGTGGGCTTAATCTAATTTGTCCAAATATGTATAATTAGGTGTGACTAATCTCCATTGTCTCCCACTTTAATTTAATACAATTAAATCAAGCCAAAGATTAGGAAATGGATTAGTTAAATGTTTGCCACCTTGATTTAATCCAATTAAATCAAGTCAAAACCACCTATTATTACATACTTACAATCACCATAATATCCTCAAATGGTAGAGATAATTATGATTTTACAATCAAGCCCTTGTGTAATTATTGAATTAATCCAATTAAGTCAAAGTAAATAATCAATGTTATCCAATAACACTTGATTATCTTAGTTGATAATTATAATATCGAATATTATATTTTATCAAAAATAATCGGCTACCCAAGTGCTCAACGATTACACTTCATATTGGGACTCTCTAAGTTCAGATATGTTCGTCATATAAGCCTAGCTAATATGTACGCAATTCGGCCACCTCCGAATTCGCGAAGAACACGAACGACCTTTCTGAACTATACAAGTCGAGGTCATCACATATGTTTAACAATCCCTCTATCGTAGGCTATCCGAGTTGTGTTTAGGAAACATAGAATATACGGTCAAGTTTCCAAGACGCACATCTCATGTCGACATGTCCACAATTCTTCATAACTGATGCGATCCACCCTAGGTGATCGACTTTGGACAAAAATTTAAGAATCGTGACTTTACTAACATGGATACCTAAACCCCTTATGGTACACATACGGGCCGACTGATCCTATCTTGCTTCGTACTTGATTACTGTATGCATCGGTCCACACCCAACGAACATCTAGAGGCCAGACCATGAAAGGGTTCTGACATACATGGCATCTAAGTGTGGAGGATCTCACACAAAATCAATGATATCCTATAGTCAAAGGATTACATATGCTACTCGACTCGAGGAGATTTCTATTGACGGTGGTGTGTACTTCCAACGATTAGGAATCACCTGTGAGTCATTCAGTATTCGCTCCAACGAATACCCACATGTCTATACGAGTTTCCAAAACTCATGGTACATCACGTTAAACCATTGGAACTCCAATTCCAATATACGACATGTGCTAGTCTTCTAGGTTATAGGAGTTCGACTGTATTCCAAAACCAACGACTAGGAATATTTACTTTAAGAATAGTTTACACCTAGTGTCAAAACTATTCTAAGGTCGATGTCATTCTTAGCATAACGATACATCAATTTAATATGCGTAATGACAATACCATTAATAGGGTATGAAATGAAAAATGTAGTTATTTTATTAATAAATAATAAAATGTACAATTCGGATTGGCACTCCAAGCACCAACTCTATCAGCTGCATATAACCTTTAGCTACAAGTCTGGCCTTGAAGGTTTCAACCTTTCTGTCAGGCCCACGTTTCCTCTTGTAAACCCATTTACTACCGATAGGAACAATTCCTTCAGAAAGCGGAACCAAGTCCCAAACTTGATTCTGATGCATAGAGTTTAACTCTGATTTCATGGCCTCTTGCCATTTCGCGAAGTCGATGTCCAACATCATTTCTCTATAGGTGTAAGAGTCGGTCTCTTCGATTAAGAGAACATCTAGACTTTTTTCTTGTATCAGATACAAGCGTTCATGAGGTCTAGACACCCTTTAGGACCTACGAAGTGTGTTTTTTGAAGGTTCTTCATCTATTTGAACTTCAGGTTCCTCCAATGGTTCATTGGTTTCAAGTTGTATTTCATCAAGTTCAACCTGTCTATGATTACCTCCTTCTGACAAAAATTATACTTCTAGAAATTTAGCGAAGTGAGCTATGAACACATTTCGATGCTCGGTATCATAGAATAAATATCCTTTTGTATTTGAAGGATATCCAACAAACCTAAAATTTTACCCTCGAGGCGAAAGCTTATCTTGCTGAGCCATCCTGACATAGGCAGGACAGCCCCAAATCTTAATATAATTAAGATCTGATTTCCTACCGGTCTATATCTGATATGGAGTCGTAGGAACAGCCTTTGAAGGAATCTTATTCAAAAGATAAACAGCAGTTAAAAGAGCATATCCCCATAAGTAATAGGGCAAATCTGTAAAACTCAATATCGATCGAATCATATCCAATAAAGTCTGATTTCTCCTTTCGGACACTCCATTGTGCTGTGGAGTACCCGAAGGATTATATTGAGCGAGAATCCCATTCTCTTTTAAATAATCAGTGAACTTACCACTCATATATTCACCGCCTCGATCAGATCGAAGACATTTAATATATTTACTAGTTGTTTTTCTACTTCATTTCGGAATTCCTTGAACTTTGCAAAGGTTTCCGATTTCTGTTTCATCAAATAAAGATAATTGTACCGTGACAGATCATCGGTAAAGATAACAAAGTATGAAAAACCACCGTAAGCAGTGTGACTCATGAGACCACATACATCAGAATATATTAGTTCCAATAAGTCAATAGCTCGGTGTCATACACCCGAAAATGGGGCTTTGGTCATTTTACCCTGAATGCAAGATTCACAAGTTGGATAAGGTTCAATGGTAAGATCTTGAATCAAACCATTCCTAACCAACTGGGTTAGGCGTTTCACGCCTATATGACCCATCCTTATATGCCACAGTTCAATATTATTTATATAAGATACTTTACGTTTATTAATTCCAGTATTAAAAATATCTTGTGAGGTATGCAAAATGTAATGACCATGCTAATTTGGACAAACTAGGATCTGAAAATTATATCTATCATATAAATATAAAGAACGATTCTTAATGTTTACATTATATCTTTCTATATCTAATACAAAAA
The DNA here is from genome assembly GCA_019454045.1 of Zanthoxylum bungeanum. NCBI lineage: Eukaryota > Viridiplantae > Streptophyta > Magnoliopsida > Sapindales > Rutaceae > Zanthoxylum > Zanthoxylum bungeanum. Next base: position 76,989 of record SKCR01024289.1, read on the forward strand.
GTGACACAATATTCGCAACACATCCCGCTATAAAAAAGTAGTCATGCAAAAAAAGTCTCCCACTGGGTATGGGAATCTCGCATAAGCCCACAACAATTGCAACCAGAGAGTAGCCACTCCCGAATCGCAACTGCATCTCCCCAGATTTTAGCCGTCTACTTTCCTTCAGCACCTGCAACGAATTGCAAATGTGAATTGGACAAGCAGAATCCAAAATCCAACTGGATGACATAATTTCACAACAAACTAAAGAGATATCAATAATGGGAAAAATAAAAGTACCTGAAGTAGATACCCTTTCCTTTCTGATTTGGGCCAAGTAATCAGGACAATTCCTCTTCCAGTGGCCAATCTTGCTCCAGTGGTGACATTTATCTTCAACAGCTCTTTTTGGTTTAGTTATCTTACCATGTGGTGGAAAATTCGAACCCTTCTTTTTCTTACCTTTCTTCTTCTTCCCTTTCTGTTTAGATTGGGAGGAAGTAGAAAGAGCAGTGGGCTTAGGAGGGTGAGTCGGTACTCCCTTCATTAAATCTTCCTCCGTAATTTGCAACATCTTATGCAGCTCCTGGTAAGAACAAATAATCTCATTCATATTGAAATACATTACAAATTGGCGATATGATGCTGAGAGAGATCCAAGTATGACACTTCATCCTAAAGTGTCATTCAGAGGGAAATTATAGCACCTCAACTGTTCGATCAGATCAATCAGATGAAGAACATGAGGGCTCACAACATGTCCTTCTTCAAGTTTTGCATGAAACAATTCCATTGTAATTTTATGAACCGAGATATGTTATTGGTCATAAAGGATTCTCACAGTCGCATCATCATAGTATATGCGTCAGACAATCCAAAATATTACCTTTTAAGCTCCGGTTCCAAGGAACTGAGAATATATGATTTGACCCTCCTATCATCATCTCTCTACTTTTAGAGAGTCTCATGTTCCTCTTGTATTGCATCATCTGCTATGGCAAGTGGCAACGGACCTTCTAACACATATTCTATTTGCTCAGACCCAAGAACAATTCTTAGATCCAAGTCCCAATCTGTAAAGTTTTTGGCGCCTTTAAGCTTGTCCGTATCAAGTATACGAGCAAAAGAATTAGAAGCAGGTGCCGCCATCGTAAATATATCATATAGATAGCGAAAAATGGTTAGCAGATAAAACAGTTTCATATAATATAAAATAAACAAAGCATAAATAGATCATGGATTTTTAATCTAAAAATGCCTCTCCCACTATTACATGTAATACTGTAATCCCCAAACAGAATGCAAACAAACAATTAATCAAATTAAATATAATAGTGAAAAGTGGATCCCATGAATATATTTCAGCTCACAGCTATGTCATGATCTCGCTTACGTATATTCATTAGGTAGACAACTCATTGTTAATCACTCACTAGTGACTCCTAGGTTTCGGTCCCGGTTGTTTCTCTTTGTGACAGCTTTGGCACGTTCACAAGGAGGCGTACCAAGGTTAAACTTGTCAATGATAAATTCAAGATACTTGTGTAGTCCTGACAGCTTTGGCACGTTCAAAATTTCCGCTTTCGCTTGAATTTACCTAGTATCACATATATATCCGGTATAGATAAATTTCTATCAACTACACCCTCACTGCTTTGGCACTTTCTCGGATGCAGCCATAAAACAGATATCCATAAACCGTATTGACAAGACGGACCAAGAAATATGCATCCAATACATATTACTTTAAAACCTTATTAATTAGGGATTTTCCGCAAAGATGTTACGCATTTAATTTAATCAAATTAAATAAATAAAAGTATGCATAAAGAAAAGACAAAATTAAAAATTGAATTTAAAGGCATATTCATATCATGTGTTCAGGTTGAGATCTGCTCTGATACCAATTTTGTTGGGTTTTAGGTAGCAATTCTGGGTAAACGCAGCGGAACGTAGAAAATCAAAGTTTCCCGATTTCAATAATTTTTCTTAGGTAATTAAAATAAACTCAATACTTAAAAACTGAAATTTTTTCCCAAAAATCAGATTTTCATTAATTTTCGTTTAGCCCCTAAACTTTATATTTTTATCATTTTAGTCCTAAATTGTCAAATGCAATTTTAAATGATTCCAAATCAATCCCAAAATGATTTATACATGTCTTATACATGAAAATACAATTTGCAACTCAAGAAAACATATTTCCCTCATATTACCGATATGTCCTCAAACTTTCAAGAATTTGCGATTTGGTCCTTTTAGTTCAAAACATATCAAGATCAAATCCAATAATTCCCAAATTTAATATAAATCATTAATTAACACATATATGAAAATCCCCAAATTTGGAGTGGGTTATGAACCCTAATTTAATAATATCCACAAATGGACAAATTAACACCAAATTAATTAAATTCTTACCACACCAAACAAGTCTCACCATCATGAAACAACTCAAGAATAATTTTAGGTCATTTATGAGTAGCTAAGTAACTCTAGAATGGCAACTCACCATCAAATGGCAAAAAGAATACAAATAAACTAATTTCATGCATTCTTTATACATATACATGCTTCCATCTTTCTATCAAGTTCCCAACCATCAAAATACATGCACAAAAGAGTAGAGAAAAATCTAAGCTACACAAATTGAAGCCTAGAATCATAGAAATATTTTTCATGAAGAAGAAAGTAAGAAAAACTTACAAAATTCCTTAGATTTCCAAGCTTTCTTTTCTTTCTTTCTCTTTTTCTCTCAACTCACTTTTGTATTTGATCTAGGGTTCTTGAATTATGAAAAAAAACTGAAAAAACAAGGCTTATATATCTTCTTTTAAGTGGCCGAAACTTGGAAGAATAATAGCCAAGTAATTTTTCAATTTTTTATTTCATTAATTAAGGTTGGAAAATGATTTAACTAATAATGTTGTATTTATCCATTAAATACCATACTTGGACTAATTAAATCAAGCCATTTATACCAATTTAAAATGACCATTCCAACCAATTAAAATAAGCCATCTTACTTACTTTAATAAAGTAAAAAGATATTTATTATTTAATTAATTTAATTATTCAATATTTTAATAATCAAATAATTAAATACAAATATCTTATATATATATGTATTATATTTACATTAAATAATCAAAATACATATATTAAAAAATAAATGACAAATATCACAATTTGACATTTAACAAATGGCTGAAAGATCCCAAATGCATGTATCTTCGTTTAACCGTTAAACGACTTATAAATAATCAATATTATTCATAAAAGTTGCCCTAGTACTCTACGAGTATATTTCATTAGTGAGACTCTCTAGGTTTAGGCATACCCATCACGAAATCAAATTTCGTGTCCATAATCTACCCACTCGTAAATTATGACGAACACGGATAAACTCTCTGACCCATGCAGGTCGAGATCATTGCATACGTATAATCCTTCCGTCACAAGTATCCGGATTATCCCAGAGATATAGATATAAACGTCAAATCTCTATAGGTATAATCCCATCGACGATTCTATTAGCAATCTCTTAATAACAGTTAGAATTCATTTCTACAGTGCGCTGCGGGCCCATGGATTTAACAGATTGCTAATTCCATAATGGATACCTAAGCTATGTACACAGAATTGACAGATCATATCTTGATACGCACAAGATATCTTGAGGATCAGTCCACAGCCATCGAACAAGCGGAGGTCTGATCTTAATAGATCGGTGACGTGACTTCCATCTAAGGTGGATGATACCTCATACATCCACAATGGTACCTCAAGTCGAATGATCACTATGCTCACTCAACCCAAGAACATTCTTATTGACGTTGGTGTACAATATATTAAGAATCTTCAGTGAGTCGTTCAGTGTTTATCTGATATAAACACCTACGTGTCTATATGAGTCTCCCGAGACTCATGGTTCATTGAGAAACTATTAGAATCCAACATTCCAATATACGACACGTACCGATCTCAGCGGGTTTACTTACTGACCAAGTAATTGTAAACCTTGACCAGGAATAGTTAAAGAATGATATTGTTATGATACTGCTCAATGTCAGTTGCGACGTTTTTGCATCTATATCATAACTAATCACTCTATGGTCATTTACATCTTTACCATACAATAAAAGAATTCATATTATAGAAACTGTTTATTTTATTCATTAATAAAATATTTACAAGAGAATTTATAGGGAAATGCATAAGAAATTGGCACTCAGAGTACCAACCCTAACACATTATACCCCTCTAATTATTTTATCCCTTAAGTACCATTGATTCTCTAATGAAAAATTAATTCATAACTATTATGAATATTAATCTTTCTATTCGTAATAAAAAACTTGAGCGTTCTAATTATTCAAGTATCGAATCATCTCATAAGAAAGATATTCTTCTACTTCTCATAAGAATGAGTGAACTCCATGTCGATGTAAAACGTCCACAACTACACACCAAATCGTATCCCCAAATGTAGTTATTGGCCGGGATGCTACACCAACCTCACCTTAGTAAATCAAAGGATATAGCCTGACATGCAGAAGTTCGTAGTACACTCAAGATTAAGACCAATCCATATATGACCATCTAGTAGATAAAATGAATTTCTTCAGTTAACGGATATTATAAGATATTCATTTCTATCCAAGTCCAGTCCTATATGATCATATCATACAAGGTGCCTTCATTCTCATGTCACCACATGAACGATCCTGGATCAAAGTCGTTATACAAGTATAAAATAGACCAAAACTATAGATACACCACAAATAAAGTAGCCACTTTGCTTGCTCTATATGGACTGTTTTAGATTACTAACTTCATACTTAAATCCTCTTGTGTATCACGCATACACTAAGTCTGAAAGCACATGAGTAATCAAGGGTAAACAAAACAATTTACAAAATGTGATTTAAATCAAACAACTTTGATAAATGAATAATGCATCTATTATTTCAATAAATAATTCCTTTCACAATATATGAAGCTCTAGGGCATGAAACCCAACAATCTAGCCACTGGAAAAAACCTAAGCTCCTGATACCATGTGAGAATTTATGAAGAAAATGTGTATTAACATTTACTTGAGTTTAGAACTACAATGAGATTCCTTTATATAGACATTATATAACTAACATATTAAATACACAACTACACAACTATCATATTAAATACACAATTACCATATTAAATACACAACTACCATACATATTAATTGCTTGGAAAAATATAATCTAACAACCAGCAAGGTTATAAATAAATCACCTCGCTCTCTTTCCACATAGCAAAGTGTCGTAGTTAAAGTTAATAACAATCACAATATCTACTCTCTCCTATTATAATTCTTAATGCAAACAGATGAGCGGTTAATATATCATATTTACCGCCCCTAAATCTAATATTTTGTGAGTTAATTCGAGCTTCTTGAGTATTTTGATATGTTCTTTATGTTTTTATAGGATGGTATACATATGAAAATACATGGATTTGAAACGTCAACAAATCAAGGTGATTTGCACCAGTGACTTTCTATTTTGCATATTCTTCAGTGTGTTGGCCATAACGTTTTCATATAATGTCCAAATTAGGTGATTCAAGTTACATTGAAATGAAGACTCAAAGACGACCACGTACATATAAAGTATGTATGATTTGGCTAAAGGACGAGAAGGTTACAAGCATTTTAAATTATACCCCAGAACTAGTCTGAACAGAGTGTCTGGGCGTGTGAGTATTACTCTCTGACTTCAATTGGCACTCCAACAAGAGCTCATTGGCGCACCAATATGTCTGAAAATCCTAATTTGAGCAGAATTAAATGATTCTTAAGAAAGAAAGCCCCCAAGACTCCTATATAAGCACAAGTTCGTCCCAAATCATACAAAATAAGCCTCATAACATATTTTGTAGCCTCCATAGCATAGAAGAATGCCTAGAGCAAGACAATTACGAGTGCATCAACCGGAGTTGGAGTTTGAAGCCGAAGACTGCAAATAAGATTTCCTTCTTCCATTCACTCTCTAATTTATCCTTTATAAGTTCTTGGCATGAAATAATGATTAACTTATTTTGATTGAATATTATGAGTAGCTAATTCATTAAATCTAGGGTTGTAATGGATCCCTAGCATGTTTAATTAACTATTTGCCTATTTTTCTACTTTTGAGATTGTTATTGATTATTTATTATTATATGTGCTTGAATGCATATTTTATTGGTTTTGCCAATAATAGAATAATCTTGGTAAATCCTTAGGAACTCGGCGTAGAGAATTTTGGTTAGCCGTGATAATAATAGCATGTGATTTTATTCGTTGAATAAATTCTCTTATAGGATAGATATATACCTAAAGGGCATACGTAGCTAAGATTAGAACATAACCTTAATGAATTCAGTTTAATATAATTAACATAGGCATATAGCTAATTGAATTATTCTGAATATATTTACATGACCATCGAAAGAGGCTTGTGAATAATTTAGTATTCTAGGTTAATAATTAGTAACGGTAATCCAACTGAATAGAAAATGTTTTGACTCATTGCGTGCATGCTTAGGTGAAGTTGGAACCTTAGGTTCTTCTGTCTATAAGGTTTTCAAAGTTCGTTATTTGAGTTTTATTTAATTTCAATTAAATTTTGATAAGTCAACTCTCCCCATCAATAATTTAGTTTAAGTTCAATAAGTTAGTCTTAATATTAATAAGGGAAATAATAAGTCTATGTGGGTACGATATTCGAATTTTGTCACTATATTACATGGGAAATACGTGTGCTTGCGTGCTATATTTATAAAATCGTGATCATGTTTTTGACACCATTGTCAAAGACTTAATTTATTTTTCTTTATTAATATTATGACAATAATCTACTTGTTTAGCTAGACACCTTTTTTTTTTTTTTCTTTCCTTTTGTTTTTATGTTATTCCATGTGGTCGAAGTAATGGAGTACCATTGGACGATGGTGGCACTATGAGTTATAAAAAGTGATACTGTTAGGGTTGGTGCTCGGAGTGCCAATCCGGATCGTATTTATGTCCGATTCATGAATACGAACAATTTATTTTTCCATAATATTATGTATTTATGGTAGTACTTCTTGCTTTTATATACATATTCGATCTAATTACGATTAAATTGAAACTAAATATGATTTAACGATATGTATATATTAGACAAAGACCCAATCATATATTTTGTAATGCGCAGTTATAAAATAATTTGTAATTGACATTGAGAAATGTCACTACTAGAAGTATATTATCAAATAAAGTTCCTGGTCAAGATATACTAACACAGATCGGTTAGTAAAATCTGATGAGACCAGTACATATCGTATATCAAGACTTGGTCTGATGGTATATCCCAATGAACCATGAGTCTTGGGAGACTCGTATAGACGTGTAGGTGTTTATTTGATAAACACTGAGTGACTCACCGAAGATTTCCTAATAGATGGTACACCAACGTCAATAGGAATCTTCTCGAGTCGAGTAGTATAGTGGTCCTTCGACTTGAGATACCATTGTGGATAAATGAGATATCCTCCACACTTTGATGGCAGTCACGTCACTGATCTATTTAGATCAGACCTCCGCTTGTCCATTGGGTGTGGACTGATGCTAATGATATCCGGTGAGTATCAGATAGAATCCCTCAGTCCTATGTACATGGCATACGTATCATGTACGTATTTGCGATCTAGTAAATCCATGGTCGTGGTATACTTCGGAAGCGAGTTCCGAGCGTTATTAAGAGATCGTAAATTTGAAAGTCGACTATATCATACATGGGAGATTTGACGTTCTTATCTATATCCCCGGTATAATATTGATAGCCTATGATAGATGGACTATATGTATGCAATGACCTCGACTTGCATAGTTTAGCGAGATTATCTATGGTCGTCATAATTCATTAGTGGGTGAATTATGGACACGAAATTAGATTCCGTGACGGATAAACCTAAACTTAGAGAGTCTCACAATATGAAGTGTACTCATTGAGTACTTGACAACGCGTTATGAATAATACATATTATTCATAATACTTCACCGGATTAAATGAGTTAATTCGAATCGTTTAAATGGTTAAACGAAAATACATGCATTATGGGCATTTTGGTCAATTAATAATTAATGTGTATTTGTATTTGATACAAGATTTGATTTGATACATATTAATTAATTGTCAAATGAGACTTTGACACATGTCATTAATATATGTATTTCTTATTTAATGTAAATAAAATACGTATATAATAATAATCGCATTAATAAATTATTTAGGTATTTAAATGTTAAATATCTAGATAATTAAATTATATCAATATTACATAATTGTTATGCAATATGTTTGATTATTATTGGTTACATGTGACATGATTCTATTAACCTTAAAGTTTACAAATTGGATTTGTTAACTTAAAGCTTATTATTATTAATTAATTAGATTAATTGACCAAATGACCAAAATACCCTTATTCCCCCTAAAGTCGGTTATGCTTATTATTTAAAGTGAGAAAATTTTGTTTTCTCATTCATAATACTCCATGGCCGAAACCTCCATGAAAGAAAAGCTCCCAAAAATTGTTTGAAGAAACAAGGAAGAAAGTGAAGAAATCAAGAAAAAGTTTAAGGAAATTAGGAGATTTGGAGGTAATCTTCATAACTCTTAAACTTAGAAAGTTTGTTTATTGTTCTTGAGCATCTAGACAAGTTCTAGGGTTTCTTCCTTTCTTATATTTTGGGGCTTTTTGATTTGGAGGATGGATTTGGAGGCTAGATGCATGTGTGAAGTTAGATTGAATAATATTAGTGTAATATTAGTTCAATTTTGTCATTTGATGACTTGTTGCCAGTCTAGAATGTTATGACCACTCTTGTAACTCCTATAATTTTTCTTGAGTTCTTCATTTGTGGTGACTTTGGTTGGTGTAAGTATTAATATGATTAATGTAGAGAAAATTGGATTTAAAGCATGAAAAATGATATTTTTGATTACCAAATCAGATCTGTAATTTTTGTGATTTTGGTGATGAAAATTATGTTGTATAAATGTATTGGATGTGTTTTGGGCATTGGAACAATTTCCGGAAATTGTTTCAAAGTTGAAATATGCGAAAATGGTGAAAAACAGCGTTACCGGGTGAGTTCGGGCTTACCAGTTGTCCACTATCCAAACAGTATATTAGCCACTGTTTGGGCAGCCCATAAACTGCCCAAGTACTATTGGGGCTGACCTGGGCAGCCCCCGTGTGTATTGGTTGGTCGGTTCAGACAAAAACGCGTTTTATGCCACTTTGCGGAAAAATATTTTTCGTAAACGTTTCGCGATATTTCTAACTTATTTATGTCATTATTGTTAGTGTCCTAGACATGCCATAGGATCTCTAAGCGTGATTATTGTGTGAATTTAACAAGTAAGTTGCGGAATACTTACATTGGTTAGTAGAGAATTTTTCCAAAAATTTCCTTGAATGTAAAAGTTCCAAGCTTTGAAAATGAGTTCCAAACTCTCGGGTGAGTTTCCCTATCACCTTCACTTGACTCTCTATGTGCTAGCAAGGTTGAAATTTTGTAACAAAATCTCTAAGGAAGAAGGAGAAGGTCACGACAAAGGTGAGGGAAGAGAGAGAGATGAAGTTTTGATATTTTGTTTTCTAAAAATAAATTACCAATTTCTTTTTCCAAAAAAGTGTATATGCTTTTCCAAAACAAAATTCCAAGTGTGTTGAGCAAGTTTCCATTAAATGCTCTCAACCACTTCCATCAACTAGATTGACTAGTGATGTAAGTTAGTGGGTCCCAAATTTAATTCAAAATTCAAGTTGGGTGAGACTACACACTTCGTGCTCGGGTTCGTTTAATCTGATTAAACGAATTTTCCATTGCGACGTAATTAAATCCAATTTAATTAAAAAATAATGCTGATTAAACAAATTTTCCATTGCGACGTAATTAAATCCAATTTAATTAAAAAATAATGCCCAGCAAAATTATTACGATAGTCGCTTACTAATTAATTCCAAATTAATTCGCTCGCCTGAATTAAAATCCAATTTTAATTCCGCGTTAAAATCCAATTTCAATTAATATATCCAATATATTATTTTACCCCAATTAATAGATTAAATAGTAAAATCCAATTTAACTATTAAATTTACTTTGTCGATTAATTCCAAATTAATTGCATTCTCTCTTCTAGACGAATTAATCCCAGATAAAATTCTTGTCGTAATTAATCCCATATTAATTTTTCTCTCTCATAATTAATCCTAAATTAATTATGTTCGAGTCAAATGTCATCGGTGAATATTTGGGAAGCGACCCAAGAGATCCCTGGATATGTTGGCAGTAAATCCGGTCATCGGACTATCCGAACACGTGCGTACCCGGTATCACGTTCTTACCGATTTACAAGACATGGTTGGCTTCTAGCAAAGCACCGTGCCTACCCAATTCTCCAGAAATTTATTCAACATAGAATATATATAATCTATATCAAGCGTAGTATACAATGTAGTGCGTATTGTGATCCAGTATCGGATGTCACATGCTAGGCATGGGGCTGGAATTGTGTTTGCCCCGTACGAAGCATATATCGGATCACTAGCAACTAGTCTCTTTAATCGGATAATCATGACCTAGTCATACTATCCCGATAGTTGCAGCATTTAAGAGTACTAGTTCTGTATCCCTGCGTGATCATCATCTTCATATGACTGAAGTGATAATTACATCTTGACATCACACCCAATACACTATGATTCTCAGTATACCTAGAAGAGGCGTACACAGAACCTGTTAAAGCTCCGGACGACCAAAACCAAAGTATATTGATTGTCGCAAGTATTAGCGATGCAAGTCTCAGGTTAAGACTATATACACCTACCCTGATTCAGATTCCCATAGACACATAGTCATATTACCAATGAGACTCCGATGGGTATATCCAGAGCGAAGCTGTTCCCGGTCTAACGGCTAACAATATCTCCTATCACACTTGCATAAGTATCCAATACTTAAATATATGAGAACTATGCCGTTAAGCTTCCATAACGCGCACAAGTGTAATACTAGCCTATTCCGCATTATCGATGTCCAGTCTCGATACTACGACTAGAGATATTTAATGATTAAACCGTTCGTGGATTAATATTGTCTCATATCTTATTAATCTGGTACTAATCATATGGACTTTTATCATTTATATATCCAAGTAATCCAATTATAAAATGATAAAAGAGCAATTTCCTTTGTCACATAGTTAATTTGTACAAAAACACCATGTCTTTTACAAATAGTGATGCTATGAGTCATAATTTTCCAGCAATTATTTGATATCGAATTAATATATTTAGGTGAAATATGAATGAATTATTCATATTGGATATTGAATAATTTATTTGGTAACTTTAAAAGTTTTTAAAGTTACGATTTCACCTGAACCGAAAGCTTCTGCTGCTCCCGCGCTAAAACCCCTACAAAAATAGTATCAGAGCATGTCTGATCTTTCATCCATTAAATTTTTCATGCTTGATATATGATATATAATCCAATGTTGATATTTACACATGCATGTAATTTAGATGTTTCTTAACTTTTCGATTCTACGTTAACGGAAAACAAAACAGAGATTTAATGGTTAAGTTAAGTTATATTTTCCTAGGTAGAATTAAACTGTTGAGAAATTGATCTAGATTTAATTCTGCATTTGATGTAGAGAAAAACCCTCTTTAGGAATATCCCCGCTTAAATAAGGCATTAAAGTAACTAGTATTAGGAATACTTGTTTCTTGGTCCGCCTTGTCAGTACGAATGCAAATGATTTCCTAATGTTGTACTGTATCGTGCCAAAGCTGTGTAGTTATGGCTGATGGTAGTTCATTTGCACCGGTAGAACTTATATGATAAGAGACAAATTCAAGTGAAAGTGGAAATCCTGAACGTGCCAAAGCTGTTAGAACTACATCGGTAGCTTGAGTTTGTCACTGACAAGTGAAGCCTTGATACGCCTCCTTGTGAACGTGCCAAAGTTATCATAACGAGAAATGGTCAGGACTAAAATCAGGAGTCACAGTGAGTGTGATTGACAATGATTTATCTACCTGTGAATATATGTAGGCGAGAACATGCCAAAGTTGTGAGTCGAAATATATTTATGGGGTCCACTTCTCAATATGGAATTCAATTTAATTATTGAATTCCTATTTTCCATTGGGGATTACGGTATTATGTAAAATAGTGAGAGGCACTGCTGGGTTAAAAATCCATAACTAAAGCAGTGTGTAATATTATGAAAATTGCCGCTTATGTTTTCCTTATTCTATATTGTTGATAGAATTGAACTTCTAATCCACTGCATGCATATTATATATATATATATATATATATATATATATATTTTCTGACTTTCCTTATGGTTGCAGATTTCTAGAATAGGTTCTAGATTTAGAGTAGGCTTGGATATTGTTAGATTAGTCAAAACCATCGGGAACTGTTGTTCCGATTTTCTTGAAAAATCAAGATGGTTAGTGACTTAGTTACTAAGTCACATTAAGTAATCTAAATAGATATTCGTTTTAGGATATAATTTTGTAAAGAGAATAGTTTCTTTTACAGTAAGAATCGACATGAATTAGTTCATGTCTCGAGATTATTGACTGGCATTAAGAAAATCCCATTAGGTATTTGTTTATCTGATAATGACGTTTCTTGGCTTTAGTGACCTTTAGAGGTACTGTGTCTAACACAGTTTGCTAATCAATTATTTACAATTGTTGTGAATAGTTGAAGGAAAATTATAAAGTTAAAGAAAGGAGATGTGTATAGTTGTCTATAGAGAATATTGATTCTCACAATACGACAACTGTAGGCATTGGATACCAGATCTCATGTCTAGTTATTTAAAATATTATTTAATGATTATTTTGATATTTGATATCAGAACTTGTGACTATTGGATAGTTACTTGTTCTTTATAAACAATTATTTCATATTTTAATATGACTAGTAGTGTCATTGATGAAAAGATAAACATTAAGAAAAATATTCGGTTAAGTAAATAACTTAGAACAGTGCTTTATGAGATTTTATCACTTAAGCATTAGATGCTTATTCTGTATGGTAATGGATAGTCTGATACAAGATCACACCACATATCACTATCCATTTAATGAATATTGTATTCTGGGAATGTGATTAAATCTCATTTAACCAATGATCGTCATTGGACCACATATTTATTAAGCAAATACATGTGATGTATGTAGCTTAATGAATTAGAAATTGTCTTGGATAGTTTTCTTTACTTCGTAACTTAGTTAATGAGTTGTCATGACTTAGTTACGTTTTTTTAAAAGAATATATATTGAAAATATTGAATGGTTCGAGAACTTTCAATAAGTTTCTGATGAAATGTGGATCGAATTTTTTCACTGGTTCAAAGATTTTCGATGGGAAGTTTTGAAAACTGTATCTTTAAAATTCATCATGAATCTTTGAATTATTCAAAGATGTTTGATGCGATCAAACATATGAATTTATGGCAATTAGTTCTAAGATTATTCAATGAATGCAATTCTTGCTCAATATTATTCTTCTATGATTCCATCGTGATGGAATTGGTCAATGGGAGTAATCGAATCTTATATGACTTGATTCGTTTGATATTGAGTGTTACCGAATTAGTTTCAATTCTCTTGGGGATATGCTCCAGTAACACTAATTCACTTTTTAATTAAGGTTTCATTAGTTTCTACAGTTACGTAAATGATATGTATAAGTAGAAAATTCGAATCTTGAAAAGTTTGAGACTTGAATCTTTCTTTTGTATAATGGTTATATAATTGAAAAGTACTTGTTCCTCAGAGGTACAAACAAAAGTTTATAATTTATTCTATTTAATAGAATTTTATAATCTATTTTATAAAATATCTTTTTTACGATTCCGAGTAATAAATTATTTTATTACTTAGTGTGTAACATCAGATGTTGACCAATGTAGAAAAGACTTGACTTAGTGAAGTCAAATGTGAGAGTGATAGACTATAAATGGAACCACGTAATTAATAAGATGAAAAGACTCTTAGGCATCTTCCGTATAAGTTCAATAGGATGTCAAAATCATTTACAAAGTATTTGATACTTAATGGTTCTGATGTTTTCTTTTCGAAGAAAATTATCCTATAACTTATAGTGGGAGCGATATTTGATATCGATTTCGGAAGTTAGCATTGAGCCATAGATCTTAGATTGTTCATAGCTTACTACAATCAAGTTTTGAACTTGATTAAGCTTTCATTATTAATCATTCATAAAATGTGCAAATTGTTTCCGCAGCAAAAGCAGAGTGAGCTTATTAAAGGTTTGACCTTTATAGTATGACAGAGAGAAAGTTTATACTCAACAATCTATTGTAGATTATGAGGAAACTTGTCTATATTCACATTAATTGAACAATTAATGATCTTTTGGTTAATGTTGATATTAAACTATGTATTTTAGCTAGGAATACAAAGTGGCGTTCCTGAATGGTTTCTTCCTATAAGATATCTATTGTGGTTTCTTTGTTTGAAGAGTTCGTTCTGGAATGACTCTGGAGTTTGTATTCTGCTAAGATCACAGTTTGGTATAATGGCTTATAAAGTCTATTGTAGACTCAGGTGAGCTTTCCGGAAATCTGTGTTCTCTGATTTTGATACAGTCAGATTGTCTGATTTTATCAAAGCATAGAGAATACATATTTGACAGTAGGGTCAGTAGGAGCGTACAAATTTCTTTCTAGTATTATATATCCTAACGACATTATCATTATTAATGTAATAATGAGATGTTTGTGAGGTAAAAGATTTACTTAAGTTATCTTTTCTCCATGAAAGCAGTTGGAGTAGTCTCTGTTATATTTGATATAAAGTTTTATATATGATATAAAACAAGAGACTTGTGAGATGCTCCCATTAGTCGTGTATTAGATATGATCTAATAAAGGACACAACAAGACTATCTGTGTGACAGTTAGTATAACTGTTTGACAATTAGTGTGTCTCTTATATATAGTATTCATCTTTCATAAAGGATGATTCCTTTGTGGAAAGAGAACTTGATTAGAATGTTTAGTCAATCTTATGCATCATATGATGATGGCATAATGAATACTATATTATGTGCGATTAAGGATATTGATTTAATCATAATTGTTATGAGCTATTTTGATACGCTGTACATAATATGATATGTCTTTAATGGCAAATAATATAGTATTCATTATGCCATCATCCTATGATGCATAAGATTGAAACATGTTCTTTGTTACCTTTGAGATATTAAGAGCGATTTTCTTATTCATGGAGAATATAATCTGCAACCATTAGTATAAAATTAGTTTTGAGTCTAATTATGACATTAGATGGTCTATGTCATATAGAATCAGAAAAGATGTTGTGGGAGTGTCACGGTTGATTCTACTATATTAGTGGAATTAGTTGTAACTTATGAAGTATTGACTTATGAAGTTGCATAGTGACCTTATAAATTAGTGTTGTGATTGTGGTTGTCTCATAATATTTGGGTTTGATCTCTAAATACATAGACTACTCAGTAGTTATAGCACAATATTGATGTCGTATCTGAGTCATATTGATGTATAACTTAGGTTATACAATATATGAATGATGTTGTCTAAGGGAAACGATTGGGTTTGTTGGACAAACTCAATATGTTATAGTGGGCTTACTTGTTGTTGCCTATCTCTTGAGTGTTAGGTCAGCTCTTGAGGACCATGCGTATGTAATACATATTTAAATGTGTCTATGATACCGTGGATTGAAACTAGAGCAAGTGGGAGAAATTGTTACGGTTGGTGCTCGGAGTGTCAATCCGAATTGTATTTATGTCCGATTCATGAATATGAATAATTATTTTTCCATAATATTACTTATTTATGGTAGTACTTCTTGCTTTTATATGACCCGATAATATATTTTGTAGTGCACAGTTATAAAATAATTTATAATTGACATTGAAAAGTGTCACTACTAGCAATATATTATCAAATAAAGTTCCTGGTCAAGATTTACTAACACGGGTTGGTTAGTAAAATACACTGAGACCAGTACATCTCGTATATTGAGACTTGGTTCGATGGTTTATCCCAATGAATCATGAGTCTTGGGAGACTCGTAGACGTGTAGGTTTTTATTTGATAAACACTGAGCGACTCACCGAAGATTTACTAATAAATGGCACACCAACGTCAATAGGAATCTTCTCGAGTTGAGTAACATATTGGTCCTTCGACTTGAGATACCACTGTGGATAAATGAGATATCCTCCACACTTTGATGGCAGTCACGTCACCGATCTATTTAGATCAAATCTCCGCCTGTTCACTGGGTGTGGACTTATGCTCATGATATCTTGTGAGTATCAGATAGAATCCGTCAGTCCTATGTACATGGCATAGGTATCATGTACATATTTGCGATCTAATAAATCCATGGCCGTGGTATACTTTGGAAGCGAGTTCCGAGTGTTATTTAGAGATCGTAAATTTGAAAGTCGACTATATTATACCTTAGGGATTTGATGTTCTTATCTATATCCCCAGTATAATATTGATAGCCTGTGACGGAGGGATTATACGTAAGCAATGACCTCAACTTGTATAGTTTAGCAAGATTATCTCTGGTCGTCATAATTCATGAGTTGGTGAATTATGGACACAAAATTGGATTCGTGACAAATAAATCTAAACTTAGAGAGTCCCACAGTATGAAGTGTATTCGTTGAGCACTTGGGCAACGCGTTATGAATAATTAATACATCACCAGATTAAATGAGTTAATTCGAATCATTTAAACGAAAATACATACATTATGGGCATTTCAGTAAATTAATAATTAATGTATATTTGTATTTGATACAAGATTTGATTTGATACATATTAATTAATTGTCAAATGAGACTTTGACACATGTCATTAATATATGTATTTGTTATTTAATGTAAATAAAATACGTATATAATAATAATCGCATTAATTAATTATTTAGGCATTTAAATGTTAAATATCTAGATAATTAAATTATATCAATATTACATTTTTGTTATGCAATATTTTTTATTGTTATTGGTTACATATGGCTTGATTCTATTAAGCTTAAAGTTTACAAATTGGATTTGTTAACTTAAATCTTATTATTATTAATTAATTAGATTAATTGACCAAATGACCAAAATACCCTTATTCCCCCTAAAGTCGGTTATGCTTATTATTTAAAGTGAGAAATTTTTTTTTCTCATTCATAATACTCCATGGCCGAAACCTCCATGAAAGAAAAGCTCTCAAAAATTGTTTGAAGAAACAAGGAAGAACGTGAAGAAATCAAGAAAAAGTTTATGGAAATTAGGAGATTTGGAGGTAATCTTCATAACTCTTAAAATTAGAAAGTTTGTTTCTTGTTCTTGAGCATCTAGATAAGTTCTAGGGTTTCTTCCTTTCTTATATTTTGGGGCTTTTTGATTTGGAGGATGGATTTGGAGGCTAGATGCACGTGTGAAGTTAGATTGAATAATATTAGTGTAATATTAGTTCAATTTTGTCATTTGATGACTTGTTGTCATTCTAGAGTGTTATGACCACTCCTCTAACTCCTAGAATTATTCTTGAGTTTTTCATTTGTGGTGACTTTGGTTGATATAAGTATTAATATGATTAATGTTGAGAAAATTGGATTTAAAGCATGAAAAATAATATTTTTGGTTACCAAATCAGATCTGGAATTTCTATGATTTTGGTGATGAAAATTATGTTGCATAAATATATTTGATGTGTTTTTGGAATTGGAACAATTGTCGGAAATTGTTTCGAAGTTGAAATATACGAAAACGGCGAAAAACGGTGTTACCGGGTGAGTTTCGGGCTTACCGGGTGTCCGCTGTCCAAACAGTGTATTGGCCACTGTTTGGGCAGCCCATGAACTGCCCATGTACTATTGGGGCTGACATGGGCAGCCTCCGTGTGTATTGGTTGGTCGGTTCGGACAAAAACGTGTTTTATGCCACTTTGCGGAAAAACATTTTTCGTAAAAGTTTCGCGATGTTTCTAACCTATTTATGTCGTTATTTGATATTGAATAAATATGTTTAAGTGAAATATGAATGAATTATTCATATTTGATATTGAATAATTTATTTGATAACTTTAAAAGTTTTTAAAGTTACGATTTCGCCCGAACCGCACGCTTCCGCTACTCCCGCTCTAAAGCCCCAACAGATACTACACCCCATATCGATGAGACACACTCCAATTTTATGAGACCTGTTGACCATGCCAATGCTTATCAGTGGATGTCTAAGAGAAATAACGCAATGTATGCTCAAGCATTTCAGAGCACAATGATGAGAAATGAGATACGTGGGGCAACCACTCGAGTGATTATTGCACGTTCAACTACAATTCAGGGTGGGAAAATCATTAGAATTTTACATGGCACAACAATGAAGGTCCCACATATCCCACTGAACCATCATATCCCTTCTACCCACTACAAGCCCAAGAATTTCCTTAAGAACCAGAACAATCCATGGAAGAAATGATCGTTGCCATGCTTAAGAAACGAGAAGCTAAATTTGATGCATTCTTTCATAGTCAGACATCATCTTTACAGAGACTGGAAGCCCAAATAAGACAACTAGCCAACAACCTGAGACAAAAGCCACAATGAGCTTTCCCGTGTAACACAAAAGACGACCCTAAGAGAGAATGGAAAGAATTCAGTAATGTCATTTCAGGATGCCATGAGGAAGAAAAAGTAGATGACCCACAAATAACCTCCACACCAACAAAATAAGATGAGGGCTTTAGAATAGACATATCAAAATATGCTATTCAGGATACATTTAAATCAATTCACATCCGTATTGGAAAGAAGGACCATTAAAACGTACAAAAACACGCATAAACAAATAAATCCTTATTATAGGGATTTTTCAATCACTATCAAATCGTTAAAAATTGATCAAATTAATTTAAGTTTAGCTGCAAAAAATAAATTGGATTAAATATCAAATATTTAATTGCATGAAAAATATTTTTGGATGTGGGACCAGACGCTCTGATATCATTTTTGTTGGCGTTTTGATGGCGGAAGTGCGATTTTAGGCAAAAATAATTTTTAAACATTTTTAAAATTTCCAAACGAATTAGCCAATATCCAATACCTCTAATTAGATCGTATTTCACCTAAACATATTATTTGTTAACAACTTACAACATAAACTAATCGAAAAAACGCGGCAAAGTTTTTATGAAAACTTTTCCGAATAAATATTACGAAAAATGGATAACCGGTCAAACGAATACCGATCCGGGTCGAGCCGATCACTTGGGAAAGTAAGCATTCATCCCATGGATTGTCGAAATAGTGAACAATTCAACATTGCTTGGACAACCCTCAAATGGTAAGCTCATTTTTTAGTACCGTTTTCGCGAATTTTAGACTCGGAACTTTTTCCGGTATTTATTTAACAACCAATATTCATCGAAACACATCTAAACATCATATTTTACTCACCAAAAAATCTATTTTCTCAGGTCTGATACAGAATGCAAAATTATCCATTTTTCATGCAAAAATCTAATTTCTCATCAAATTATTCTACACCATTTTAAAGTCACCACAAATGAAGTCTCAAGAATAATTCTAGTCATCATATGAGTGGCTACAACACTCAAGAATGACAATAAATTTTTTTGAATCTACTTACTTTAATTAAAACAACAATCACACATGTTAATAAAAGGAAAAACAAGGTTACTATCAAATCCAACAACACCAAATATTTGGAAACAAATATATTATCCAAAAATATATTTTGGAAACGTGTAATATATATCTAATACATATTAGCGTACTTATGAAAAATAACTTCTCAAGACTAGAAGCAAATGTATTACCTTAATCAAATTAAGCTCTTAAATTTGCTTCAAGATCTCCAAATCATTCTCCTTGGTGTTCTTCTTTTGGAAACTAACCCAGACTTTTCTTTTTACTCTAAACTCTTTGAGAAAAATGGCTAACCAAAAAATAAAAACGAATTTTCCATTTTGAACTAGCTTGGCCGAAAATTGAGGTCATTTTTGATTTTTTGCAAGTTCAAAACTTGGTCCAAATAATTACACATATTAATGTAATTAAAATGTATTTAATTTATTTTTCTCCAAGTTAGTGGAATTCAAGTGTCAAAACCATATGGTTTAGCCAATCACGAATATTTTTTCATCTAGAAACTCGAATTTAATTAACAATTAATTTAATTTGAATTTTCATTCATAAAAGACAAAATAAAGCTATGGGAAAAGATTCTAAGAATATGTTTTCTTTATTATAATCAATAATCAATTAACTTTTAATTAATTTAATTAATCATAATAAAGACAAATGGCAAATTCTAATCGGCCAAAAATGTGTATCTAATTAAATAATGTATCATATATAAATACACATTAAATTTTATACGCTTGTGTAAATTATGAACAATCCAAATTATCCATAATAAATTACTCAAGTTCAATGAGTACACTTCATATTGTGATACTCTCTAAGTTCAAGTTTATTTGTCACAAAAACCAATTTCGTGTCAGTAATTTATCCACTCATAAATTACGACGACCACAGATAATCGAGTTGAACCATGCAAGTCGAGATCATAGCATATATTTAATCCATCTATCATAGACTATCTGAATTGTTCCGAAGATATAGAATAACATCAAATCTCCACTATTAATAATTCTAATATATCGCGACATAATCGTGATTCTCCAAATAAATTCTCGGAACTCATTTCTGCAATATACCTCAGCCAAGGATTTTGAAGAATCACTGATTGGATACCTAGCTAAATCCCTTACACGGGACTGACACATCCTCTCTGGATACATCACAAGATATCGTAAGTATCTGCCCACACCCAACGAACAGGCGGATGTCTGATCTTAAAAGATCGTTGACGTGACTGCCATTAAAGTGTGGAGATATCATACATATCTACAATGGTATCTCAAGTCAAAGGAGCTAATATACTACTCGACTCGAGAAGATTTCTTTTGACGTTGGTGTACCATCTATTAGGAATCTTCAAGTGAGTCGTTCAGTATTTATCCAATAAATACATGCATGTCTATATGAATCTCTCTAAAACTCATGGTTAACTGAGATAAGTCATTGGAATTATTCCAATATACAATATGTACCAGTCTCACGGGTTTACTAACCGACCATGTATGTAAACCTTGACTATGAACTATTTTAAATGATGACAGAAAGTTGCGGTTCATCAGTTAGAGTTTATTAGCAACTCAATAGTGAAATTAACATTAACAGAAACCCCTATTTCAAGGAAAAAAATATGATTTGTGCGATGATGAATGAGAATAAATCATTTATTAATTTTGTTAGCAACTCAAGAGTAAAACTAATATTAATGGAAACCTAGAAATAAAGAGGAAACGTTTGTCCTATATTTGAGCAGAATAAATAAGTTAGTAGGTTCTTATAAATTATCCTTATTTAGGAATTATATCAAACTTGTTAAAGAGCTGGAAGTGTGGTCGATCTCTACCTAGCTACCTCGTTTTTCATGTCTCTTACAAAGCCATTATCTTCTCCTATTTAATCTAGTAAGATAAGAAGGACTCATTTTCTGATTCATTGAGATTTGTAGCTTAGCAAGGTATGAAATATGTATCCATATTGAACTTTATATAATTGGGTATTAATAACTATTTTTTAAGTAAAACATTAGTTGATAAAAAATATGAAAAGTTGGAATGTGAAAAGTTTGAGATCTTAGTTAAAAAAATTAAAATTAGGTTCAATTACATTATTAATTTCTTGCGACAGTGGAGGATTAGGAATTAGGAAAACATTATTATATCAATTATAAGTCAATCATTAAGAAAAGAAAATGTAAAAAATTATACTGTAAAATAATACTCATATTAATTAGGACATTAATACATATTCCACATTAAACAATCAATTATCTATCAACAATAGCAAATCAAAGACATTAGAATATTAAATATTTCACCCCAAATCAAAGAAAACAACTCAAACTCTCAAGATTAATGTGAGAATTTTGAGTATCTCAGTTCAACAATTAAATAAATAAATATATATATATATACACACACATACATGCATACATACATACATACATACATACATACATACATACATAACACACACATACACACACGAACCCATTTTCCCAGCGATAGCATCGTGCCCATAACTTTCCCACAATACTTCTATTATTTTTTTGGCTGCCAATTTGGCGTTCCCATTCACCTAGTGTTAGCTTCTTTGGCCCAATGATCCACACCAACACATAACTCTAAACTAATAATATGTAATATCCCGAGATTTTAGGAACAGTGTTGGAATTCCAAATTAAAGTTAAAGATTTGGAATGGGATGGTAATCAAAAATCAGAATTTATGTGTTGGGAAATAGGTTGGAATATATTTAAGTGAAGTTTCGCCGCGTTGGAAAACGTGTACTTTTCAGAACCGGTTACACGATTTCTATTCATATCGTTTTACGTGTGAAAGTTTGTTGTTTCAGCTATAAAAGTAGCAAACAAACTCTGATTGAGCTGATTCTTGAATCATCGAACTTATTTTTCTGAGACGAGCAACTTTCGCGTTGAATATTTTTCGAAATTTGCATCATAAGAGCTTCAAAAATGAGCATTTTCTAGAAATCCCCATGACAGGGGCCTGATTGCAAATTCATGGGGGTCTGAATGTAAATTTCAGGAATTTTTCTATAAATACCCTCAAGTTTCAGAAATTGCAAGAAAACCAAAAGCTTCCTCAAACACACACATGCACCTATGTCCCATATATCATGTTTTTCATCTCTTACTCACGCCAGCGGCTTGCCGGCCAACGCCGATCGGCGGCACCCCTAGGATGCCGGAAACGGCGATGAGAAAGAGAAAGATTCGCGGTAATGGGTTATTCGATCTCGGCTCGTCGTTTCGTTTCACGGTCCGAGCCACCCATCAAATCGAAGCTCTCAAAGAGTACTACAAGATGTCAGTGATGATTTTTCCGATCCGTGGTCGGTTGTACGTGAAACGAGGGTGGAAGATTCAAATGAATAGTAACTCATGGTGAACAGTAGCTCCGATCGGAATTCCATCAATTCCAGCGTGTTCGTGGGATCGTTTGGAGTCTGTATATGCCCTCGAAATCTCGGTAAGACTTCCCGGTAAAAAGTCGGTAATTCAAGTTTTCCGATAAATATTCGGATGTATCCAGTAGCTTCTTAGAATAGCGTAATGATATAAATTAAATTGATTGAGTATTAGTATATTGAATATGTGCATCTGTTAGAATCCGAGTGAAAACGGAACGAGTTTGATCAATCCAATAGAATATGCAAGTTTTCGATAAAAGTAAGTTTTTGCGTAGAATGATGTGTTTTGATTTTAACGATAGTTATGAGTTTTATATGATATTATGAACATGTTTAGATATATCTGAGTAGGTTCGAGACCCTTCCGTAGCGTTTGCATAAACTTTTTTCGGAAGATTTTCTAAAAAAATACGTCAACCGAGAATTTAAGTGACTTAGTGGCTTGTAATAGTTTGTGATGGTGTTTTAAGATTATTGAAACTGAAAATATTGAAAACATACTTGATTTGGTTATTCCGGAAAGATCCGAAATTTTATCGTAGTTTAGTCGAGAACTCTGTAAGTCGTGTTTCTGACGATATTTCGCCATTTGTTTTTACAGATGTGACTAGAACCTGGAGTGCTCGCGAAGCCAGATAAGTAACTCATGCGATGAATACTTGAAAGTTGATTTATGTTATATATATAGAAATGATTGAAGTGTTTAAGTTAAGACGAAAATAGATAAGAGATGGTATTGAGAAAGAAGTGCGCGACTATGTATGGTTAAGTAATCGACCACCACAGGTATGGATTTTTGGTTATTGCTATGATATAAAGTGAAGTAATTGAATAGCTCAATGTCTATATGCATGTGTTTATGTATGTAAGTGTATGAATGTGTAATGGTATGTATATGTATACGTAAATGAAAAAGTATATGTGTATACTTTTGTATGGTAGATCGGCAAATGAAATAAGTCATGATTTCTAAATTTGTATTTGTAATGTAGATATGTGTTATTGGAATAAGTTTATTAATGACTAATGCATATGATCTAGTGGTATAGAGGTTGGGTTGATATAGGCTAAGTATTTTCTGAGTGATGGAAGTTCGTGACTGATTAGATATGTATATAAATGGTGAATATTGACTGATAAGTAAAGAATATATGGATTGTGAAGGTCATGATATCGTAATTCGATAGAACATATATATTCATATGTTTGATACATATACGTGTACATATGATGAAACATATGATAATCAATGTTTGACATATATGTGTATGTGTATGTGAGATCGTGTGATGAGTTTGTGTCACGTGATATGTGTGCATGTGTGTGAATATTTAATTGGTTGATAATCTCGTGGTATAGTGGTCGAGCTGGTTAGGGATCTGTTCGGACGGAATTCATCTCATACCTATTCTAAAATAGGTAATGAGTCTCATACGAGCATTGTTTGTACAAGCCAACCATATGTATGTATTGTTTGGTTATGTTTTCTTTGATGTATTGGCTGTTATGTATGCTTTGTTGTCGAGTGTACGATGATTGTATGTATGTCTGAGTGTGAACTGTGAATGTTATTATAGAGTGAATGAATAATTTGGGAGCCAGTGTGAGTATAAGATGCTGTAAAATATGTTTTCTAGGTTGTATCATATGTATGTATGTGTAAGAATTATAAAATTGAATTTGTGTGAATATAGGAAAAGTGAGTCATGATATGTATGAATGCATATGAATCACGCATGTCATAATGAGGCTACTGTAATTGAAGGAAGTTTGCATTGAATGAAAATGTAGAAAGTTTATTTGACTTGTCGATTTGATGATATTTCAAATATGGATATTTGTGATAAAAGTATATATGTATGATTTCATGTTTCATGTGATTGAAGTGAATTTGATATTAAACGATATACTCTATGGTATTCAAGTTTTGCTTTGCATGCATAGGATGTTTTGGCTTTTAGATTTGCATATATATACGTAAATAGATATAAGGATTTGTATATGTAATAGATAAATGTTTAGTTAAATGTTGATAAAGCTGAATGTTTAACTTGGTAATGTTGAAAGTTTCTAGTATGCTTGACTTTATGTTTTGTTGGTTGCATAAGCATGGTAACTTACTGGGTTTTTAAAACTCACACCAAACCAATTTGCTAGTTTTGTAGGTTGGTTACCAGATGGGTCAAGCACTTCAACTTTAAAGTCATGCTCGAGACGTGGATTACCCAAGCGGCACCTGGGAGAAGTTTTAGACGTTTAGGATATTTGATTTATTGTTTTGTTTGTCGTGCTGAGCACGCCATTTATATTAAGTAAATGTTTTGATTTCTTATGATTTTGTGGGTTCAGAGCCATTTAGTGTTGATAGATGATATGGGCACAGAGCCCTTATGTGATGATTTTGATGTGTTGGTGTAGACTTGAGGTCCGTTATAATATATGATGTTTATTTTAGGTTCGTTTTGATGCTGGACTAAAATCCAGGTTGTCCGATTTTAGGATACATCATGCTGGATTTTCGTAAATTTAGAGGCTTATTGAGATGGGTCAATCATGTCTCATGCTGGTAGCATCCTGCCTCTGGCGTGGTGTTACATAATAATAATAATAAATAAATAAATAAATAAATAAATAAATAAATAAATAAATGGAAACATCATCAGTTAGTTCAACTATTCTTTAGATTAATATAATGTAATCCAAATCACCTAAAATTCTGCTTACTGACAACAAAAATAGTTGGCGGATTTGTCCCTCTCAATGTCGCTTCCACGTTCACTCTAGGTGTGCTGCCAAAAACTTGAATTTACCAATATATTTTGTTTAGGACCAAATCCAAATAACTTCAATCGAATGATTGTGGTTCGGTTCCACAATGTTTTTTTAATTTAACATCCCAAAAAAAATATTAATTTATCAATAACAAACAAGAGATATTAGAATATTAATTATTTCACAACAAATCATGAAGAACAACTCAAAGCTCTCAAGATGAATGTGAGAGTTTTGAGTGTCTCAATGTTTATATATAATTAGCACAAGGCTCGTACTTTGTGCGAGTTGAGCATATAATTTAGGTATTTATCTTATAAATGTTCTTAATCTTCTCGATTTTATAGTTTAAATGAGACAATTGATCTACTTACAAGTAATATTTATGTCTAATTCTTGTGTCCCTTAATTCTTAAATAATATTTCTAATTCACTATGCAAGAGCTAATAGTCAGAGTCTACATCATGAAGCAAAGTAAATAATAAAAAATTCATGAAATAAAAATATAAAACTCCAGGTTTTAGCTATACAGTAATGGTCATCTTGGTTTTGTAAGTATGTATGCGATGCGAATAGCTCGCATAGTATGTATGTATGTTGACCGAGGCTATGGTCTAAGTTTATGGGCGTTCTGAAACATTACGCATTCATTTTTTTGTCTTAAGATTGCATTTGATAATTTTTTATTTGTGAAGTGTTCGACTTAGCATTTGAACGCAACCGATTCTCGTGTCTATGGTGTGTTCTTTGGGACGTTTGAACGTAAGTCTGTGCTCAAGTTTGTGGCGTGTTCACCATTCCGTTCGGATATAAGTTTCCAGAGAGTTCAAGTTCAAGTCACGTCCGACAGCGTTCAAACGTGACATGGATTTTTAGACGGAAAGTTCTGGATTTCGGCCCACTATATAAAGGCCATTTAGATTTTTCTCTCATTTTCTCTTCTCTATCTCCCCCTCACGATATTCTCTCTAAAAAAAACTATCCACTATCGTCCAAATTAAGCTAGATCTTGATGATTCTCATGGATTCCAAGCATAAGGAAGTTCAAGTAAGCTTCATAATCTCTGCTCTGACCTTTGTTTTGTATTGTTCTCATGTTAGGGTTTTGACCCATTTCGTTTCTTACTTTGTTTCTCATGATTAGGATGATAATCATGTTGAATAGGTTGTTATTAGCAATATATGTGTATGATGTGGGTTAGTATGCATCTGTGTTGGGGTTTCTTTGAAAACTCATTTTGCCCGATGTTGGATTTTGAGGATTTTTACTTGATTAGCTTGTTAGTCATGTTTAGATAAGCATTTTATGACATTGTATATGCATGGATTAAGTTAGAACTAAACCACCACGGGTTTAGGGTGGTTCTGGGTTTGGGCATTTAGTGCCCGTAACTGGCATATTGTGGGTTGTTTGTGTATAAGAATCATGCTAGAATGCGTGGGTATTGATTTTGAGGCAAATCAGAGTCGCCAGATGAGTTGGCCAAAATTAGGGATTTTGACGATTGGTTAAGTTTCGGGTGTATCGAGTGACTATGGCGGTCACGTTGAGCATGTCATGCATCACAAGCATATTAGATTTGTTAGTTCGAGTATGCTAATTATACTTGAACTCATGATTCATGTTTCGGCGCTGCGGAAGCATGATGGATCCCGCATAGGAGCCATTATGTTCATTTGCAGGCTTGTTAATGCCTGATCGTTAGCAGTGTGAGTGGACACTCTTCCTTTTCTTGTGTTATTATTTTCCGATAAATAATAATTTCGGTATATGTATACGTATCGTAACTCGAGTAATTATGTTATGTGTTTCTGTTTACTTTTTATGTTTTCTGTAGTCGGATTTTGCGTATTAGTATATGTAATCTGCATATGTTTTCGGTATATGTATTAGATGTTTGATTTTGTTTATGTCCCCCGTTATGCACTCTATTTACGTTATCAGTTTTCGTTTTCTATATACATTAGTCTATGTTTCTGTTTCTGTTTATGTTATTGTTTATATTTTCTGTATCTATCCTCAATTTTCGATTATTGGTTATGAGTTTCCAATTGACTTTTTTCATGTTTTTCAGCTTATAAGAAGTCATATGTTTACATCTGTTTTCTGATGAAGTTAATGTGAGTCTTTACGTTAGTTTTCTGTCTCTGGTATCTGTTATATGTCAGTCTGTAAGTCTATACCTCTACTTTATGGATTTTTCTAATAACTTATTTTATGGTTTTGTCGCTTTATCTGATTATATTTTCTAAAAGTGTTTGGGTAAAAGGATTTTAGATAATTCATTTTTGATCGAATTTAAAGATGATATATTTTCCATCTCGACGCTTGAAATCTATTTTTGATATTTTATAATCGTAAAATCTTATTTCCGTCGAGACGTCTGAAAATCTATTTTTCATCACGGGGCCTGATAACATGTTTGATGGTTTTATGTTCTTATTTTTTGACCAACTGTGACACTTGAATCGTCTCGGCTTTATCGGGACGCCTGTTCTGGGGATCTGACCATCGAAAAATGACAGCCCATTATCCCTTGTCGACATGGTCTTGTTCAGACATTATTCGATCTTTACGCGTAACCCGACAATGGACGCCTGTAGTTTTTTACTATATGATATCAAATATGATTTCAGATTATGGTTTCATAAAAATATTTCAGATCATATGATATATATATATATTTTGGATAATCGAATGTGATTATATTTATGTGTTCTCTGTTCATTTGATGTCTTTCAGTCCGAATGACATTTTCCGTTCTTAACATTTTTTTGATTCTGTATTCTGATGTGAGTCTTCTGTTAACGTATTCTAAGTCTTGACCTGTTTTCAGATCTCCGATCATGTTTCAGTTTCTGTCTTTTGTTATGTGTAGTGTTTCGGTTTATGTTATAGATTTTTATCATGTCACATGCTATCAAATTACGTATCCATTTTGTATATGTATATGACTTCCGGTTTATGGATTTGTTTATGGATTTCACCTTCTGCATCACATTTGTGTGTAGATATGACTCTGATTTCTGTTTCTCAGTTCTGTCAAGCTCATCTGCTCAGGTTTGACGTTATCTTTCATTATATGTATTTGATATATATCGTTTTAACATTAATTTCTATGTTCACTCACCAGGTCTTTTAAAGATCTGACCATCCACTCTCCAGTGTCTGTTTTGCAGGTCTCATGTTCATGCTTCTGAGGATGAGCTTTGGAGTTGATGGAAGCGCAACAACAATCATTAATACCACAGTCTGCATGTGTCAGTGTCTGGGCTCTCGTGCTTATGTATGTGTTGTGTGTCAGTCCTTTAGGGCGAGTGTGCATGTTTATTTGAATTTGATTTGATATGTGATAAGTGTGATTTATACCCCACTTATTATGACATCTTTAGCTTAGTATTTTGTTATATTTCGAGTAATTAAATGTCATTTATAGTTTAATTTATGTTTTATTTGCAGGAGCATTAATACATGGATCCTGGGACAATTGCAATGTTTAGGGACTATACGGATGCATATGACGCACACAGGAGCTTAGAACGCGAAAAGCAGGAATTAGTGAGAAATTGTATTGGCGCCGCGACTCCAAAGACTAGGGCCACAGCGCCCTTGAGCAAATCAGGCACAGAAAACTAGGGCCACGGCGCCATATTCCCATACTAAATCCAGAGAGTGAGGCGTCATGGCGCCATTAATTACAACAATATGGGCACCATGGCGCCCCTTTGTAAATAGCATAAGGCGCCAAGGCGCCAATGAAGAATGCATGTGCGCCTTGGCGCCCATTCACCATACACTTTCTAGATTGGAAGGCGCCAAGGCGCTGCGGAGAAGAAAAGACATACGTGTTCCAGGAATTATTTTTTAGGGTTTTTAAGATCCCTAATGATACCCAATGACTCCCTGCCTCCACTATAAATATAACAGTTCGTCCAATACTCATTGGTAGGCTAATACAAAGCATAAAACACCAAAACACATATTTTTAGAGATCCAAGTAGAGGATTGAAGAGCGACGAGATGAGACAAAGGCGGTGACGTCCGATGAGGAAGAGATTCAATTCAGGTTTTATCTTATTGTTTCTTTCTTATAACTCTAATGATTTCCATTAGATTCATGACTTGTTTATCATTGTTTTTATCTATGTCATGAACTAAACTCCTTAATTTTGGAGAATAATTGTAACTAATGCTTGAACCGTGTATTGTGTTTATCAATTTTGTTATGAAGTTTTATTAATTTATTTATATTCTTTTGAGTTTAATGCTTCTTGATTGTTGGGCACAATTGAAGATGATATATGTTTAGAATCTATCACTCGAGAGAGGGGATTTTGAATAGATCTAGAGAATATGACCTAGGATTTTATAGAGTTCGAGAGAATCTGTAGTCCTTTGAAGTCGTTAACATAGAATCACAAAGCGTAATGAGTTGTTAACTATTGGATTTTTATAGAGATATGGAAGTCTATAGTTAATGATATTTTCACTCGGCACTAGAGAGAGAGAGTGGATATTTTAGCAGTCTTGACTTATAAACAATATAACTGAGCAAAGATTAATTAGCATAACAAATACATAGGTGACAGCTAGGTGAATTCAGGATCCAGAATCTCTATCGTATTAGTTCCTCCTATCAAATTATTATATATTTATTTATTTAAATAAAATCTTTATTATTTGTCGTCTAAATAAAGTTAGGATTATCAATTGTAGTACTTAATGCGAGTTAACGCAAACCCTGTGGGTTCGACACTCTTTCACTGATTTATACTAAAACTTGACACCGTAAACTTGCGGTACGATATAAAAATATCACAACAAGTCCTCATGGTGGTCCTAATACTCGCCCGTGGGTAGTTTCACGCTTATCGGTTATAAGTGGTTTATTTTCTTTCTTTAGAGACATTTTTCTTTTTAGATATACCACACTTCATAACACTAGCAAATCAAAATAGATATCTAAGCAAACGGTCATTCATCGACATGTAATTTCTTCAACTAATCACCTTATCAACTACTTAAGCTTTCACTGCTAAAAACCTTTTTTTTTACGAGTCTAACATAGATAAGTTATTCAAGGCATAAGATAAAAGTAAATCGGGCACTTATCGTTTCTAAAATTTCACCCATAAACAAACAAAATTCATTATAGGATTTATACTTTACTATCTATGACTAAAAGAAATAATTTTTTTTTCAACTTAAACAAATAAATAACAAGTAATCAACATGCACACACCCCCAAACTTAAAACTTGCATTGTCCTCAATGTAAGATAAGAATTTAAAGAACAAGAGTGAGGAACAACACTACCGTGCATGGAGTTGATCATGCTCTTACTGGTTAGAATTTGATTGCGCGGGCGTTGTGTGTTTCGTGCTACCTGCATAAATAACATGCAAATTAATAAATAGCACACAATAAAATAAAATTAAAATATTAAAATTAAAATTAAAGAAAATAATAATAAAATAAATGCAAGGGTTGTCTCCCCGCTAGCGCTAAGTTTAACGTCTTCAGCCAGACGCAACCACCCAAATGGTTATGGTGGCTTAAATGTAGTGAACCGGGTAATTTCATCTGTTTTCTTCTTTGGTATCCACCGGTTCTTATAACATGGAAAAGACAGCTTGGCAGGCTGTGGTAATTTATCCATAGATGGTCCCCCAGGATGTGTAGATTTCCCCTCAATTGGAAATTCTGGACTGCACATTCGGCAAAATTGGCTCGACCTCCTTTTTAACCTTTCAGGGATCATCTCCAAGTGAGCACTGACTTTTCTTTTCCTCTTTTTACGGCTCTTTGGGAGTGGTTTCGAGTTTAGCTGTAGAGAATCTTCCTTTATGCATGGCTGCATTATGCTCATAGGTTGCTGAAATACTGATTCACTCTATCTGGTTTCAACTCCCTTTTCTACTGCATCTATCATGTGACAGTCTGCATCACCTTAAGAACTCGGCGTGGCCCTGAAAACACTGAAGGTGACTTCTTCATCTTGACCTCTCATTATCAATTCACATTTGTTCTCTTCTTCTGTTATTGTTTCCTCATGAAATACCATTTCATTTTCTTAACTGCCTAAGTCATAAGAGATGTCTTTAAGCTATTTTCCGCTCATACATGTTATGATTTGACATTGCTCATTGGGGTTGACTTCAATATCACTCGGAAACACCCATGTCTGTTGATTGGCCATAAAAGAAACAAGCAACCCAATTTGCGCTTCTAAAGTTTTCATATTTGCCTCTATATTGCCCATTCGTGTTTCGAAGTTATCCAGCCTTGACTTATTCTTCTCAAACCTCTCTGAAGCTGTAACTACAAACATGCTCATGAGGTATTCTAAGGAAGGTTTCTGCTCAGCTCTTGGGTAATTGAAGCCATAAGGAGGTTGCAAAATGTTTTCCATATCAGCATATGAAAAATTCGGATAATAATAATTAGGCATAGGACTGCCTCCATAGTTGTTGAAGTTCCGATTGTTCACATACTGTACTTGTTCAAATCCTGCTTTTCTGTTGGGTAAAAGCATTCCATTAGCAGAAGCATCTTCAATAGACGGTTGGCCCATTTGATTTGTCAATACTGCTAGATGAGTCGTAAGGGACGATACTTGAGCTATCAGTGTACTAACAGGATCTGTCATTGCTTCTTTTCAAACTCATCTCGTATAAAAAAAAATAAAACAAAAAAAATAAAATAACAACAAAAATAAAAATAAAAATAAAAAATAAAGAAAATAAAAATAAAAATAAAAATAAAAATCTAAATTAAAGCTAAGATTACTTGGTAGTAGTATTAATGTGAATTAAACAAACAATCCCTGGTAACGGCGGCAAAAACTTGTTGTGATATTTTTATATTGTACTGCAAGTGTACGGTGTCAAGTTTTAGTATAAATCAGTGAAAGAGTGTCGAACCCACAGGGATTGCGTTAATTCGCATTAAGTACTATAATTGATAATCCTAACTTTATTTAGACGACAAATAATAAAGATTTTGAATACATAAATAAAATATAAAAATATTTGGATAGGAGGAACTAATACGATAGAGATTCTGTATTCTGATTTCACCTAACTGTCACCTATGTAATTGTTATGCCAATTAATCTTTGTTCAGTTATATTGTTTATAAGTCAAGACTCCTAAAATATTCACTCTCTCTCTCTCTAGTGCCGAGTGAAAATATCATCAACTATAGACTTCGATATCTCTATAAAAATCCAATAGCTAACAACTCATTACGCTTTGTGATTCTATATTAACGACTTCAAAGGACTACAGATTCTCTCGAACTCTATAAAATCCTAGGTTATATTCTCTAGATCTATTCAAAATCCCCTCTCTTGAGTGATAGATTCTAAACATTCATCATCTTCAATTGTGGCCAACAATCAAAAAGCATTAAACTCAAAAGAATATAAATAAATTAATAAAACTTCATAACAAAATTGACAAACAAATACAAGGTTCAAGCATCGATTACACCATTATCCAGAATTAAGGAGTTAATTCATGATAAAAGATAAAATCAATGATAAACAATTCATGAATCTAATGGAAATCATTAGAGTTCTAAGAAAGGATCAAGAAGATAAAACCCGAATTGAATCTCTTCCTCTCCGGATATTACAGCATTTATCTCCTCTTGTCGCTCTTCAATCCTCTCCTTGGATCTCTAAAAATATTTATTTATGTGTTTTTTGCAGTGTATTAGCCTCCCCTTGAGTATTGGATGAACTATTCTATCTATAATAGAGGCTAGGAGTAATTAAACATCTAAAAAAACCCTGAAATCCTGTTTCTGGTCTGCGGGGGACGCTGCAGCGCCCAACTCTCGGGAAAATGTATGTAAATGACTAGATCTCGTTGAGTAGATGCAAATCGATATATTATGTGTCTCGTAACTCTTTCTAAATCAAAAGTTATAGCCTTTTTAATTTCAGTGCGCAGCTGATGCTGATTTTTACTGCTTCTTGAGTCTGATACTCCCGATAGGTCCCGAAATACACGTATTTGCTCCATTATTGATGTTATAATGCTTCCTACAAATAAGACATAAAATAAAACTATAAAATACATTAAATGACTCGAACCATAATAAAACATTAGGCTAAAGATGCTAGAATAAGTGGGTATAAACCACACTTATCAATATGAGAGAATGATTTTGATTTGAAGTGTATGTTCTGAGTGAGTGAATATAATGTGTATATTATGTATATTTGGTATGGCATATGTATGTGTGTGTAATTTGAGGCTGAGAGTGATGGGGCAACCTGTTGCCTGCCGGTAGTGTCCCTCCCCTCACGAGACGGGGTGTTACAAAAAAATTATAGAAATAATTCAAAATAAAATAACAAATAATAATAGACTCGAATTCCAAAAATTTGGCTAGGTTTTGTGAGCGACTATTATTTAGGTTTCTTATTTATATGAGATTATATTTTTATACTGTAATAGGTTTTTTTATTTTAATAATTTATTAATTTAATTTTATAAATTAATAATAAAAACATTAATTGTAAACATTAGGTGCAACATATATTTTTTTATTATTTTAATAGAAGATTATAATATATCTTCTTATTATAATAGGTCATAAAAAAATAATTATAGAGATTAAGTGTCATGTGACGCGATGAGAAAACTTATATATATATATATATATATATATTGTCGGATTATCTGTGATATTATTCAAAAATTAATAAGATAGTATAATATGTTTTATTATTATACTAGAGTTCTTATTTAATAGATTTATTAATTTAATTTTATAATTTAATAATATTTTTTTATTGTAATAAGATAGTCTAATATGTTTTCTTATTATAATACAGTTCTTATAAAATTAATATGTATTTTTATTGTAATAGCTTTTCTATTTAATAAAAAATTATTTGTAAAGATATTTTAATTTTATAATTTAATAATAAAAAAAGTAATTGTAGAGATTAAGTGTCATGTATATTTTTTTTATTTTAATGAGAGATTATAATATATTTTCTTATCACAATAGGTTTCTTTAATTAATTTTATAATAATAAATTTAAAAATTAATTAATTAAATTAATTAATAGGTTTGTTACTTTAATAGTATATTATGTTTTTATATTGTAATATGTTTTCTTATGTTAATAATTTAATATTTTAATTTTATCATTTAATAATAAAAAAATAATTGTTGAGATATTTTAATTTTATAATTTAATAATAAAAAATAATTGAAGAGATTAGGTTAATTGTAGATAATTTAATAGTATTTTTCTAATATAATATTATAATATGTTTTCTTGTTATAATATAATTCTTATAAAATTATAATATGTATTTTTATTATAATATAATTTTTATTTTAATAATTTATTAATATAATTTTATAATTTTAATATTAAACCATCACGTGACGCGATGAGGAATCTTAAAAAAATTGTTATTTTCTCTCAAATTATGACTAACTTGTACACTCAAAACAAGTAACCTATTACAACACTCAATTCTTAAATCATCATCTAATTTAAATTTTAACCCATTATAGCAAAGTCAAATATATTCATTAATTGTATCTCATTCTCATTTAACATTATTATTTTTTAATAATGATCAACAACAAATAATGGCATGAAAGTGGGATCCACACACATCATATAAAAAAGAAAAAAAAATATATTCAAATGGTCTCTCTTCAAATCATGTCATTAGTTGGTATTACATTACAATCACACTTTCAAAGTCTAAACAAAATTGAAATTGGTTGGCTTCTCATTATCATAACCACCAAAATCTCCATTTTCTGACTTTATCATCCAAATTCTACTCTATTTAAAAAAAAAAATGCCAAGATCTATCAATCTTTTACGTGATTGTTCCGAGTTTAATTATCCTCTCACTATTGTGGATGTGCCACTGGGTGTAATAGAATTAGTGATGCAGAAAAAATATTATAGTATCATTAGAAGCTTTAAAATTAGAATTAGAATTCAGTGTTAAACACTGCAAGGGGCATTTTTGTGACTGATGATGTATACCCCTGGAGTGGGTTTGGACATCGAGCCCACGTCTCTTTTGAAGCTAAATAATTTTTTATTTTTAATCGTTAGAAACCCCGCCGTCAAACCATCCATTCTGGGTTTATACGGAGCAGGTAAAACCCTCAGCTGTCACATGCTATTACAAGAAATGCACTCCCTGAATTCGAACCTAAGATCTCAATGTGAGATCTTAAATCCTATATCACCAAATCACGCTCCTCAGGGACAAGTTAAATAATCACGTTGTAGTTTGTGACTGATGACATATGTCGACAGATATTTTTCGTTCCAGGGATAATTCGGAAAAAACCACTCCTCGAACAAACCTCCCACAAGCAGCGAATTTATTTGGTTAGTTGGGAACCAAATCAAACATGTCAAACAGATAGGAAAAACACACAGAAAAGACAAAAGATTTAACGTAGTTCGGCGAAATGGATCCAACCTACGTCCACGGATGCAAAGGAAACGAAATCTTTTATTGGGAGCTCGGGTCTGACCGACCTGCTCTATCTCTCGCTTACACTAAGCTTTTTGTTCTCTTTTATAAGTTATGCGTGAGAAAAATTAGCTAACCCCTTACAATGAGTTCTCAACCCCTTTATATAGTACGTCTAAACCCACTATTTTGCCAACTCGTGACGCCAGCCACGTTACCAAGTTATCATTACGTATGCTCTCTTCCTCAATCAACCTAGAAGTAATAGCTCTGTCATCTGACACAACCACTTCGTGCCATCTGAACCTCATTAATTCCTCCTTTTTTGGTAACTGCTACACACTCTGCCTATGTACAAACCTGCATTCCAACCACTCCCGCGGTTTCGTGTGTCAGTGAATAAGTCTGAGGCTCTCTTCCATCCCATCAGCCGCTGGCCTACTCCTATCTCATCAGCCCTTGGGAAGCTCAAACTTTAGTTTAGGGCTTACGTCGTCCTTCAAAAGGGTCAAGCTGACATTAAGCCCATTGGCATGTAGAAATATTGAGAAATAGCTTACACTGATGACAGTCTGAACTGTTATGATTTTCTTTTAGCTTATATCTCCTAATGATCACCCTCCCCGGGTGTATGTGAATGAGTCTCTGCTAGTTCATCCCGAGTCCCCTTCATTGTACTTCAAAGCCGAAACCGACATCCTCAGGTCGGTATTCAAATATAATTGAATCTGGGCCTTGGGTTTGGACCTGCATCCTTGCAAAGACCTTGAGCCTCATCTTAGTAAGTGAAACTCCCTCAATATCTTTATTCATATTTCGAATCTTCTCGTATCCAAAAATCACCATCAACAACATGTAACCCTAAACCCCAAGGGGTTGCCTCAGTGGTAAATGTTTTGGGCTTAAGTGGTTTGCTTCCTCTCAGGTTCAAGGTTCGAATCCCACTAGATGCATTTCCTTGGGGCCATGCCCCCTAGTGTGAAAAGCCAGCGACTTACCCTGATCTGTGTTGGGAAACTTCTGAGGGAATGGAGCACATATCCCGAGGATTAGTCGAGGTGCGCGTAAGCTGGCCTGGACACCCCGATTATCCAAAAAAAAAAAAAAAAAAAAAAAAAGAAAGAAAAACAACATGTAACCCTGAGTGGGTTTGGAGCCAACTCTAAAAAAATACTATGTGGGAGGCGAGGAAAATTCCGGAACAAAAGATTAACTCTTTGTTTTTCATTCTTTTGTTCGTTGATTTCCTTTCTCTCTACCTTTTATGCTTGGAGTTACCTACTTTTATAGCCCACCGTTTCTGAATTCGAATGTAACTATTTTTCATTTAGGTTATAACTCTTTACAGCTTATCCTAACATGATTAGACTTGCAGAGTTTCAAAGATCATGTTTTAGCATTTTGATAATGATCAATAATTATCTAAAGATAACAATTACATTGTAGTCTAATTCTATTTGTGAAAGTCATGCAAATAATATCCCTTTTATACTTTTATTTAAGTGGAAATTGCCAATAATATTTATAAAAAGGAAAATTATCAAAACGCAAATGTTTGGCATGTTATAAAAAAAATATATATAAATTTTGAAACTTTGTTTATCAGTCAATCCAATGATACAAAGTGTAGAAAAACCACATATTTGGTGTTTAACACATGTTTCAATCGTATATCCAAATTTAATATATTTTATAATATTTGGATGGACAGATGAAAAAAATTTAAATTTATGTATTTTTTTATAACGTGTCAATAATATTTCTAATTCATTGTACAAGAGCTAATAGTCATAGTCTATATCCTGAAATACAGTAAATAATAAAAAATTCATAAAATACAAAAACTTATAAAAATAATTCAAAATAAAATAACAACTAATAATATACTCGAAATCCAAAAAAAATAGATATGTTTTGTGGGCGGTTACTATTTAAGTTTCTTATTTTAATAAGAGATTATATTTTTATATTGTAATATATTTTTTAT
Organism: Zanthoxylum bungeanum; assembly: GCA_019454045.1. Classification (NCBI taxonomy): domain Eukaryota; kingdom Viridiplantae; phylum Streptophyta; class Magnoliopsida; order Sapindales; family Rutaceae; genus Zanthoxylum; species Zanthoxylum bungeanum. The sequence goes on from SKCR01024289.1 coordinate 115,436, forward strand.
TTTTATTTTATAATTTAATAATAAAAATATTAATTGTAGAGATTAAGTGCCACATATATATATATTTTTTATTTTAATAGAAGATTATACTATATCTTCTTATTATGTAATATATATAATAAATAAATTAATTGTAGAGATTAGGTGTCATGTGACGCTATTAGAAAACATAAAATAATTAACACACACACACATTTTTATATATGTTGTCGGATTATTTGTGATATTATTCAAAAATTAATCAGATGGTATAATAAATTTTATTGTTATAATATGGTTCTTATTAAATATATTTATTAATTTAATTTTATAATTTAATAGTATTTTTTCCATTGTAATATGATAGTATAATATGTTTAAAATTATAATTTAATGAGAGATTATAGTATGTTTTCTTATTATAATAGGTTTCTTTATTTTAATTTTATAATTTAATAATAATAAATTAAAATATTAATTATTTAATTAAATTAATAGGCTTCCTACTTTAATAGTAGAATATATTTTTATATTATAATAGGTTTCTTAGGTTAGTAATTTCTTTTTTTAATTCAATAATAAAAACTAATTGTAGAGATATTTTAATTTTATAATTTAATAATAAAAAATTAATTGTAGAAATTAGATTAATTGTAGATAATCTAATAAAAAAATTTTAATAGGATAATCTATTATGTTTTATTGTTATAATAGAATTATTATAAAATTATAATATGGTTTTTTTTATTATAATATGGTTTTTATTTAATAGATTTATTAATTTAATTTTATAACTTTAATATGAAGCCGCTACGTGGCGTGATGAGGAGACTTAAAAATATTTAATAGATTTCTTACTTTAGAATATATGTATTTATATTGTAATAGGTTTCTAATGTTAATAATTTCTTTTTTTAATTTTTTTTAATTTAATAATAATAAATAATTATAGAGATATTTTAATTTTATAATTTAATAATAAAAAATTAATTGTAGAGATTAGGTTAATTGTATATAATTTAATAATATTTTTTAAGTTGATAAGATAGTCTAATATATTTTGTTGTTATAATAGAATTCTTATAAGTTTATAATATGTATTTTGATTGTAATATGATTTTTATTTAATAGATTTATTAATTTAATTTTATAACTTTAATATGAAGCAGCCACGTGGCGAGATGATGAGACATAAAAATATTTAATAGGTTTCTTACTTTAATAGTAGAATATGTTTTTATATTGTAATAGGTTTCCTATATTAATAATTTCTTTTTTTTTAATTTTTTAATTTAATAATAAAAATAATTGTATAGATATTTTAATTTTATAATTTAATAATAAAAAATTAATGGTAGAGACAAGGTTAATTATATATAATTTAATAGTATTTTTTTAATAGGATAGTCTAATATGTTTTATTTTCATAATAGAATTCTTATAACCTTAAGAAAAATATTATAAAATTTTAATATTTATTTTTATTGTAAAATGATTTTTATTTAATAAATTTATTAATTTAACATTATAACTTTAATTTAAAATGCTTAAATAAGTCAGCTTGCTTAAGCTACTTCACCTGCATTTCAATGTAGCTTCACATGTTTGCTGTTTTATCGTTCAGGTTTTTCATTTGCTAGTTGATTCAGATGCTTCATTCCACTTGTCTTCTTTTCCATTTACTTCTTCATTTGTTATGCTTCGTCTTGAGCTTGAGAAGCTTTTGGCCCAGTGGGCCCACTGATATCTCATCGAAATGATGATCACTCCAGAATGAAAATCTATCGGAGTGACTGACATTACTCCGGAATAGATGTACATCAGAGTTACTGACATAACTAAGGAATTAAAGTGCATTAGCGTAACTGACATTAGTTCGGAATGAAAGTACAACTGAGTGACTAACATCACTCTGAGACCAAAATGACTGACATCACTCTAGAATAGATGTACACCGAAGTAATGATCACTCTGGAATGAAAGTACACCAGAGTAACTGACATATTATTGGCGACTTGGTCGCATAATCGATTGTAATTGGTTTTCATGATGCAACGCGAGAAAGAAGACTTCGACGTGCAAACACGAAGCAATACAAAAAGTGTCGAAGCATATGTGGTGAAGAGCGAGAATGTGAAGACTAGCGCTTAATTGAAGAAATCATGTGAAGTATTAACTTAGTGCTCTAATTGTAAGTGAGTTTACTCAAGTGATCTAAAGCTCTTAGGAATCATATATTTTGCATCACTTGCATTTAAAATGGCTTAGAATGCTAAAAGAATCATTTGCATTTTATTTGCACCAAAACGAACTTCATGCACAAGTGCATCGGTAATTGATCTTCTAAAAATTAGCAAACAGTTGAATTAAATTTCAAATGATATACCGTTATATAGATATGTGTCTCTAATTTACTACGGTTCAAACGGAACACAATTCCGATGCATAGAACTTTTGCTAGAGCCATTTTACTACAACATGTTCAGATGTGCGTTTTCTGCATACATGTCACATTAGAAAAATTCCATAAAATTCATCTTAATTTGTTTAGAGCTAAATTTTGTACAGAAGCTAGAGCTATGTGTCTAGTTTATGTAGAAATTTACGGATCATGATTTGGAATTTGTTAGAGAAATTTATGGTCAAAATACCAAGTGTCGTCAGTCTTGACTGGTCATCAGAACATGCATTGCTACTGAAACCAGGGAGCTCCAAACCGGTCCTCATACCGGTTTCCATACCGGTCTAGCCTTTATGGTGCAGTTACTGAAACCAGGGAGATCCAAACCGGTCTCCATACCGGTTTCCATACCGGTCAAGCTCTTCATATTGAACACTTACTGAAACCAGGGAGACTCATACCGGTCTCCATACCGGTTTCCATACCGGTCTAACGGACACTTGCCCAACGGTAATATAGCCGTTAGTATCCGTTGGAGCCCTAGACCGGCATGCCGGTCTCCATACCGGTCTCGCTGTAAGTTGGGGAATGCTTTGCATTTTATTATAAATAGAACCCCAACTCATTTGTGCTAAGTGAGAGACTTGATACACAACCTTCATACATTCTCTAAAACAAATACAAGAGTGTCTTAAACCTTCATACACTTACACACTCATACAAGCTCACACACATCTTCATTACATTTAGTGAGCTTGGAACACTTGGGTATGCAACTCACACAATCTTCTTAATATTTGTGAGTGCTCAAGTGTGTTTTAATTCTTCTTTATCAAAACACTTGTGGTTTGTGAAATCCCATTTGGTTGGGTAAGTTGTAAAGGTTGTGAGTGCGCCTACGAACAAAACTCAAAGTTGTAAAAGGTTTGGAGTGCGCCTTTGCGGAAAACTCTTGGTTACGAGTGGACCACGGAAAACTCAATTCTAGTGGAAATCTTCAAGCGAGGCTTGGGGGAGTGGATGTAGGCACGTTTGGCCGAACCACTATAAATCTCGGTGTCGTATTTCTCTTTCCCTATACTTTTGTTTATAGCAAGTTTATTTATGCTTATATATATTGAATAGAAAACTTGCATATAGGCTATTAATTGGAATAGAGAAAATTGCCTTAAGTCCCCATTTGGTAATAAGAGCTAAAAATCGGTAAAGATTTATTAATTCCGCATTTATAGCGATAACCCAATTCACCCCCCTCTTGGGTATAGAGATTTCTTGTCGCTATTACTTGTAGGAACTTTCACATATCTCCGGAATGAAAGCACACCAGAGTGACTGACATTATTCCAGAATGAAAGTCCACCGAAGTGGTTGCCATCACTCCGGAAAGAAAGTACACCGAGATAACTGACATCACTCCGGAATGAAAGTACATAGGAGTGATGATCACTACAGAATGAAATGACCCCCGAGTGCTGATCACTCTGAAAAGAAATTGCACCTGAGTGATGATTACTCTGGAATGGAAGTACACCAGAGCTACTGACATCACCCCGGAATAGAAGTACACAGGAAAGATTGATATCGCTCCGGAATGAAAGTACGTCGGAGAGTGACTGACATCAGCTCAAAATGAAAGAACATCGGAGCGACTGACATCACTCCGGAACCGAGATGACTGGCATTACTTCGGAATGGATGGACACTGGAGTGATGATAACGCCGGAATAAAATACATCAAAGTGAGTGACATCTCTAGGATGAAAGCACACCAGAGTGATTGGCATCGCTCCAGAATGGAAGTATACCAGAGTGATGATCACACCAGAATGAAAGCACATCATAGTGATGATCCTTCCGGAATAGAGGTACACCAGAGTGGTTGACATCACTCTGGAATAGATGTACACCAGAGCTATTGATTCCACCTTAGAATAGAAGTACACGGAGAAACTGACATCACTCCTGCGCCTGATATTTCTCCGAAATAGAAATAAAATGGAGTGATGATCCCTCCCAAATGAAAGTCCACCGAAATGACTGACCTTTCTCCGGAATGAAAACAAACAGGGGTGGCTAACATTACACCGGAAAAAAAAGTGCACTGAAGTACCTGTCATCACTCTGGAAATAAAATAAACCGAAGTGACTGACTTTTGGCAGTTGAATTGAATCATTTTTCATATGCTTAGTAAATTTAAATGGGTTTTATTCAGATTACATATCGAAATGGGTTTTAATTTCATTTCAATTTTTATAGTTTTTTTTTTTTTTTACAGTTGAATTGAATCATTCTTCATATGCCTAGTAAATTTAAATGGGTTTTATTCAGATTACATATTCTATGATATAAAATACAAACGTGGGTGTGTGATGTGAATTAGGTAAGGAAAACAAGATTATTGCTGAGTCGAATGAGATGTTGTTCTGTAGCCAAGAATCAAGATCATAGAATAAAGCTTTTGTTTATTTTATTATAAGTTTATGTATGAGTTATTTCATGTAGTTTCAATTGGGTTTTAATTTTAAACTCTTTACAGCTAGATTTTTCCTCCCTAATTCATGGTGAGGGCTGATGAGCGGAAAATATTCAATATTTACCGCCTCTTTTACTTAATATTTGTTTAGTTTTCTCGGGTTTGATGAACGTTTTGATGTGACATGTTTCGCTATTATAAACTTTTCTCGATAAGACTGTTTCTGATCTTCTCTATTGTTTTTGCTGCTGTGTGGGTGTAAGGTTCCTAAATTTTTTTATTTTTTTATTTTTTTTTTTTTTTGGTTTTGCTAAGAAAATCAGAAAATGACTCTTTGTTTTTTAATTTTTCAATTGGGTTTTAACACTACAAGAATTATGGCTTTTAGCGTCCAAATATTTAGCGTCGAAACAGTATTCGACGCAAAAGTGAGTTTTAGCGTCGAATATCATTTTCGACGCTATATGTCATATTTTTAGCGACGGAATAAAACTTCGACGCCGAATATTAATTTTTTAGCGTCGAAAATTTTTTCGACGCTAAATCAGTACTTTAGCGTCGAATAATATTCGACGCTGAATAATTCTATTATTGCAATAATTTTTGGCGCCAAATTTACACTTTTAGCGTCAAAAAACGAGTCGACGCCAAAAATTACTTTTAGCGTCGAATATATAGCGTCGCTAAAGGTTTATGAAGTTTCCACCCCGACAAATCCTTGATTCTTTAGCGTCTAAATTAAATTCGACGCTAATTTGTTTATATTTAGCGTCGAAAAAACTGTTTCGACGCTAAAAACGGCAACAATTAGCGTCGAATTTGAATATTCGACGCTAAAGATAGATTAAAATGTTGCCACCAACCCTTCTCCCCCTCTGTTTTTTCTCTCATTCTCTTCATTTTCATCCTCTGAAATCTGAGAATTTCTCTTCTACTACAGCCTCACATCTCTCCTAAAAATTTTCAATAAAATTGTAATCAATTTCCGATAAGGTAATTCTTCTTTCATATTTCTTTATTATTTTCAATTTTTATGATTATATATGTTGTTTATATGTTGTTTGTTAGTGATTTATGATTCATATATGTAGAGTAAGTATATTAATTATAAAATATAATTTTTTTGTAAACTATTTAATTTATCAACCAATATATATATATATATATATGCTTAAATAAAGTATTAATGAATTAGTAATGTTGATTACTGTAAAATGATATCTAATAATTATATTATTATATTTAGGTATTCTGCTGAAATAGATAGAAATTGGATGAGCTCTCTGGATAGATTGAGTGTTGAATATCGTAATGGAGTGTCTGAGTTTATGGAAGTCGCAAAGCAACACATTGATGCAGAAGGTCGTGTTCGTTGTCCATGTGCAAATTGTTTGAATAGGAAAAGGAAGCGGTTAGATGAAGTTCATAATCATTTATACATGCCAGGAATATCACCAACTTACCGTACGTGGATTTATCACGGTGAGCAGTATCATTCTCAGTCACGGTTTTTTGATTCCGGCGAAGGGAGCAGTTGTTACAATCAACCTGCAAACGATGAGATCACCGATATTTTGCATGACTTACAAGGTCCACAACTTGGTCATAGTGTTAGTGGTGACATGCCAGTGTTAAGTGGAAATGATCAAAATTTATTTAGTGAACTACTTGATGAGGCAAAAAAAATTCCATTCGAAGGTGCTGGAATGTCGATCTTGAATTTCGTTGTGAAATTATTACACATTAAAGTGATCAACAGAATGACCAACAAAAGTATCGATATGATGTTAGAGTTACTGGCCCAAATGTTACCGGTTGGAAGCGAATTGCCTAAGTCGTACTACGAGGCAAAGAAAATGTTGTGTGATCTGGGAATGGGGTATGAATCCATTCATGCTTGTAAGTTTGATTGTGTATTATTTCGTGCCGAGTATGAATCACTTGAACATTGTCCGATATGTGGTGAAAGTCGGTACAAAGTCCGTGGTATGGGGAAGAAAGTGCCTCAAAAGATATTGCGATATTTCCCTTTAACGCCCAGGCTGCAGAGATTGTTCATGTCACGACACACAGCGACTGATATGATGTGGCATCATGAAAAGAGGATCGGTGCGGAGGGCATACTTAGACATCCTGCGGACGGAACCGAATGGAAGGAATTTGATGACATGTACCCTCGTTTCGCTGAGGACCCCCGTAATGTCAGGTTAGGTCTTGCCTCTGATGGTTTTAACCCATTTGGGAATATGTACAACTCTTATAGCATCTGGCCCGTTATTGTCATTCCATATAACTTACCTCCATGGAAATGTATGAAGGATTCGTTCATGTTTATGTCATTGCTTATCCCTGGTCCACGTTCACCTGGTAAAGATATAAATATTTACTTGAGACCATTGATCGAGGAGTTACAAACATTATGGAATGTGGGTGTGCATACCTATGATGCAGCTTCAGAGCAGTATTTTCATATGCATGCCGCATTATTATGGACCATTAATGATTTTCCAGCCTATGGTTCATTATCTGGATGGAGCACTAAGGGATACATGGCATGTCCAGTTTGTGCGGGTCATACACTTCGCAACGATTACGGAATAAAATCGGATACACGGGGCACATGAGATTTCTTGAGTCGAGTCATCCTTGGCGGAGGAGTAAATTATTTAACGGGCAACATGAACCTCAGAGTAAGCCCAGTCGATTGTCTGCATTTGACATACTTTGCCAACATCAACATCTCAGAGACAGCACCAGGTAAACATCCTAATAATAAGATAAAAAAATCGAAAACGGTTACCTGAAGAGTTGAATTGGACAGAAAGAGTATTTTCTTTGAGTTAGAATATTTGGGGACTCTGAGTTTGCGACATAATTTGGATGTAATGCATATAGAGAAAAATATTTGTGAGAGTTTAGTGGGTACACTATTCAATATTCCGGGTAAGACAAAGACACTGTAAATGCTAGATTGGACCTACAAGATCTTAGAATTCGCAGTGAATTGCATTTACAAGTCGCCTCTCGAGGTTTTATTAAGCCTCCTGCTAGTTATGTGCTCAATCAAAAGGAGAGAAAATCATTCTGTGATTGGCTGAAAATGGTTAAATTCCCTGATAATTATGCATCCAATATTGGGCGTTGGGTCAGAGATGATACAATAACGGGATTAAAGAGTCACGATTGTCATGTGCTGCTCGAGATTCTCCTTCATGTTGGCATTCGACCTTATCTCCCCCGAATGTATGCGACGTCGTACTTGATCTATGTGGCTTCTTTAAAAATTATGTCAGAGGACATTAAGCACATCTGTTATTGACGACCTTGAGCGAGGAATCGTGATAATCCTATGCAAGCTGGAGCGAATTTTGCCACCCGTTTTCTTTGATGTCATGGTACATCTGGCTGTGCATTTACCGGCTGAAGCTAGAAAGGGAGGTCCTGTCCATTACAGATGGATGTATCCCATTGAGAGGTACTATATATATATATATATATATATATATATATATATACAGTTTTATATAAGAAAATTTGTATCGTTTTTATGTGCATAGAATTTAGTCTTAATGCAAACTTGTTGTCATATCTGCAGAGCTTTGGGAGATTACAAACAATATGTGAAAAACAAGGCACGCCCTGAAGGTTCAATAGCTGAAGCTGTTATAATAAGTGAAGCAATAACATTTTGTTCGATGTACATGCAGAATATTGAAACTCATTTTAATCGTCGGCCACGAAACTATGATGGAGATGCAAGTAATAACCAAGAGATCACAGTGTTCCGTCAAAATTACAGACCATTTGGGGCAGTAGGTGTCAAATTACTAACCCTTCAGGAAGTTCAACGTGCGCATTGGTTTATATTGAGTAATTGTGATGAAGTGCAACCGTATTTAACGTAAGTTTTTCTGGTGCATCATTACTGTATTTTTGCCATACATTAACCGTGATAATTTATTATAGGCAACATCTAACAATGCTACAATATGATGGTGACCATAATGTTGATGAAACCCACAAAAAAGAATTTCCTAAATGGTTTGAGACAACTGTAAGTTAGAATATTTTATATTTATTTTGATCCTAACATTAGACATTTCAGTTTGTTATATTAACACATATATTTCATTGTCAGATTAACAATCAAGTGCAAAATGGTCAATTGGACTCGCAATCCTCGTTGGTTTCTTTGGCTTATGGGCCTCAAAAGCAGGCTTATGAGTACAGTGGATGTATTGTCAACGGAGTTAGATTTCATACCGAACAGCGAGATTTTACTCATGTGACTCAAAATTCTGGAATTGTAGTCCAAGGAGAACACGGCTCAGATGTAATTGACTTCTACCGGCGTATTGCAATCGGTCATTGAGTTGATATATCGACCCAGACGACATATTGTGCTATTCCAATGTAAGTGGTTTGACACAAATGCCAGAAAGAGGAGAATTCAAGTTAGTAATCATCTCACGTCAATTAATGTTCAACGTTGTTGGTACAAGAATGATCCATACATTTTTTGTACGCAAGCACGTTCAGTGATATATATACCTGATCCTAAGTTAGGAACTGGATGGATGGTGGTAGAAAAGTTACAACATAGGGCCATTTGGGACACGCAGGAGAAAGATAGAGTTGACATATCAGATGAAACACAAGAAGTCTCCGGAAATTTTGAAGTTCCTGAACAGATATTTTTTGGACCAACTATCAACGTTCCTGAAAAATCACATTAACTCGAGCTAGTACAGACGTTGAGCTAATTCCTCATTCTGAAGTGAGCTTGAAGTAGCAAGTGAAGAACAATTTGACACTGAAGATGACTTCGATTCCAGTCACGAATCCTCAAATACCGACGATAATAGTGATTAATTATGAAGTTACAGTATTTTGTGATTGATGAATAATTTTATGGATTTAATGTATGGTTGTTGATTTTAATTACTCTTTAGATATGGTTGAAATATTAACGTAATGATTAATAGTATAACTATGATATATTGTTTTTTAATTATTATTTTTAATGGTAGACATTTAGCGTCGAAATAGAATAGTCGACGCTAAATGTAAGACATCTAGCGTCGAAATACAATAGTCGACGCTAATGAAAGACATTTAGCGTCATTATTGTTCGACGCTAAATGTAGATTTGCGTCGATTAGTGTATTTCGACGCTAGATGTCTTACATTGAGCGTCGACTATTGTATTTCAAAGCTAGATGTCTTACATTTAGCGTCGACTATTGTATTTCGACGCTAAATAAAAATTAAATTTCCCGGAAAAATAACCCTAATTTTTTCATTAGCCGCCTAATATTTGGCGTCGAAGACTTCGACGCTAAAAGTCAATTAATTCGACGCTAAATGTCCTTTAAATCCCTAAAACCAGTGCTCTTTTCTTCCTCGGCTCAAAGCAAAAACTCGATTCTCCCTCTCCTATTCGATTCTCCAACAGTGAAGAACGAAGGAAAATTACAGGTAAGTCTCATTTGTTGATTTAATTTGTTGATGATGATGAATTTGATGAAATTGAGGATGAGATTGATGAAATTGAGGATGAATTTGATGAAGTTCGATGTTTTTTTTTTATGTTGATGATGAATTTTATAGAGTAGTACTTACAGATTTTATGAGTTTGAGATGATGATGATGTTCTGGCCAGACAAGCGAACAGCGCAAAGTATATGTATGCTTTTGGAATGTTTGTATGTGTTTTGAATTTGAAAGTTCATATAGTATAATATGTGTTTTGGAATGTTTGTTATGTTATGCTGTGCATGAGAATCGTGTGATGAGTTTGGTGTGTCGTGATATGTATGTATTGTTTGATTGTGTGCCTTGTGATGTATTGGTGTTAAATGTGCTTCGTGGTTGGTTGTATGATGATTGTGTGTGTGACTGTTTGTATGTACGTGTATGATGGAACTCGTAGATTATATGGATAATGAATGCATATGTGAAATGAATAAATGAATGAATGAATTTGAAAACGAAAGTGAGCATTCGATGTTATAAGCGCTTTTGTTAAGTTGTATTGACTTGTATGGATATGTATGTATATGTATAAGAACTTTGGAATTTGATGACGCTAATGCGACGGGTTTTTGCAGATGGCACCGGGCAATCGCAAACGGGCTACCGCGACTCCATCTACATCAGCAAGGGCAACTGGCCCTGGTGATTTCTCTGCTAGCACAGGTGAGTCCAGTACAGTGAAGGGTCGAGGACGCACCCGTGGCCTGGGGTTGGCTAAGTACGTTAAGGCTCACGGCCGTATCCGGATAGAGATATCAGATGATGGACACACTCAAGTCGGACAACATAATTCAGCGTTTAATACAGCCATAGAGCTACAGCTCGATATGAAGCTCCCCGAAACTACGTATCTTCGAGAAAGATACCGTGGGAGACGAAAATGAACCAGCTATTCCCTTTGCTTCTTGTAAATTTTCGATAGTGTTTGTTATTTAACATTTTGATTTTATACTTATTTTCACTCGAATTTGCATGTAGGAATGGTTCGACTTTGATCTGACCAAAGTGAATGTCCAACAATATCTTGACTACCACATGGGGAAAAGTTATAAAGATTATAGAACAAAAGTCCTGAAACCAATATTCGACGAACATGGACCTTCAATGCTCCACAACACAAGCCTGATTTTATAGAGGAACAAGATTGGACATTCTTATGTGAGCTTTGGTCTAGCAAAAAACACGAGGTAAATTTTGAAATAAACGGAAGTTTATAATTGGTTTTGTTTTCGATACTTACAGTGTTGGTAAATACATGATAAATGTCACGCAAATGCGGAAAATCGAAGTCACTTGCGTTTTAACCACCGTGGAGGTTCGAAGCCATTTATCCAATATCGTGCCGAACATTCTGAGGTAAATATATCATAACGTAAAATTTCACAGTTAATTGTTTTTACTAATCTGGAATAATATTGAATTTATTTTATGTTTATAACAGAGTAGCACAGGTGAGGTGCAATCATTTCCATATTTTTTCCGTGTGACGCATTATAATGAGAGGAACAGATGGATAAATGAAGAAGCTGAACGCTGCTATGTAAGTTTCAGTTTTTAAAATAAAATAATTAATATTATATATGTTAATTTTTTTTCTCAAATTCTAATATTAACTTATTTTTTGAAACAGAACGAAATGATGGAACTCCAACATCAAACTCATGAGACAGGGTCCGACCCCATACCAGATGAGCAGCTGTCGCAATCGGTTTTCAAGAATCAGACAGCTTACAACGTTGGCCTTGGCACTCGTAAGAAGCCAACGTCATCTGCACGCAATAGTGGTAATTCAGACAATGCCTCTCTTCGAGACGAGTTAGTCACCACCAAAGACGACCTAGCCAGCACCCGAGACGAGCTGCAGCAGACTAAGGAGAAGCTACAACAGGTCACGGTGGACCACGAGAAGAAGATGGTGGACCACGAGAAGAAGATGGAGCAGTTGGAACAGCAGCTGCTGGCTTTCCGTCAGATGTTCGAGGCCTCAATGAGTCAGGGTGCATCGGGCTCGAGTGTCCCTCATCACAGTAGCAATTAATTTTATATTTGTTTTGTATAAATATTTTGAACAAATAGATTTAATATAATATTTCTTTTTTCTAAAACAAATTTCAATATAATATTTCGTCATTTTGTTATTAATTACATTTTTTTTTCAACTAAATTATATATTTTAGACCAAAAAATAAGTAAATTACTAATTTTTAAAAAAATAATTTTTTTACTTTTAGCGTCGAATATTTCGCCGCTAATAGTATCAAAAATGGCCGCTGTAAGCATACATATAATACTTTTTTAATATACGTTAGCGTCGACAAGTTTCGACGCTAAAAGTCAATTTTAGCGTCGAATATTTCGACGCTAATAGTAATAAAAAATGGTCGCTGTAAGCTTACATATAATACTTTTTTAATATACTTTAGCGTCGACACTTGTCGACGCTAAAAGTTTGGATTTTTGCGTCGAATTATTTTGTCGCCAAATATAAAATATAGCGTCGGACAATTTACTTTAGCGTCGAAACAAATTGGACGCAGAATACTGTTTTTAGCGTCGCATTTAATTATTTCGACGCTAAAAGTGATTGTCGTCGACATTTATATCGTCCATTTTTTGCGTCTAATTTTTTCGACGCAAATGTCTTTTGCGTCGAAACCGTCACTTATGGCGTCGAAATAATTCGACGCTAAATGGTCTAATTCTTGTAGTGTAATTTTAAGCTCTTTGAGTTTGAGAGTTGATTTATTATTTTTTGGATGTTAGTTCCTGTTGTTTCTATATTTATTTAACTATTTTTTTTATAAATAATCTTCGTATTGTATACTAATTTTAATCGTTCCATTTTACTTTCAAACTGTGATTTGTTTTCAGAACAAGAAGTGAGTACAATTATAATAAAGTCAATATAAACTTAAATTAAATCGATTAATTAAGATATTTTAATTTTTTTTTTTTGGGTTTCTTATAATTTTCATATACAAATACAATAATGAATATTCTTATCCATTTGAAATCTATTATACTTATTGTTATAATTTAGTTTTTCCTCAGTTCTTTATGATTTCTATTTACAAATAATAAGTCTTGGTTTTCATTTATTATTGTTTATGGGATCAATTGGTTATTGATTATCGATTGTTTGGTGGTTTTTTTAATAAAAAAAAAAAATTAGATGTTGATTTTTACCTGGATGTGTGATCACTATGATGTATTACATTATATGATTTTGATGTATATTATAGGCCGTAGAATAAACCCATTTTCTCTAAGTTTTAGATTTACTTTTTAATAATTTTTTTTGATACCGTACTTATCATGAACACAACAGGTATTACCCCGAAGAAAGAGGATGTTATTCTAATTTGTCATATGAAAGAAAAAGAAATTAAATAAAAAAAGGAGAGAGGAAAATTCATTAAAAAATGGGAAAAACAAAACATGAAAAATGCAGTTAAAAAAATCCAATTTTGCGACCAGATGAAATCAACAGTGGTTGCAGACATAAAAGATTCTGTAACTATCCCCAAACATTTGAAATTGGTAAGAAACTTCATACTATTACATTATAACATCTTGTCTCATAAAATTTTAACTTCTAATTAGTTTAAGAAGTTTATAAAACCTCAATTATAAATGACGGTAAACAGAAAAGATTATGTGAATATTTCCAGTACATTTGAAATTGGTAAGAAACTTCGAAATATTATATTATAATATATTTTCTGATAAATTTTTACTGATCAATTTGTTTGCGTTATTTATAAGCTCTTTTGTTGTTAGGTCCAACATCAACTCAACCACAGCCAAATACTATTAAATGTGCGAAACGTCCAAATATTCTTGAAATAAAAATCGCTAATATCTATATTTTAAATATTCTTTACTATTTGATAATACTTCTCATCAATTTTATGATCTTTTTACCTCTACAACAAATGAGGTAAAAGAATTTCAGAAATATGCTCGTATTTATAATTTTTTTTTTTTTGTGTTCATATCATTAGGCGTTAGGTATGATAAGTAGCTTGCTCAAAAAATAGAAGTATATATACATTTCGTGTGCAAGGTCAAGTATATCATTTCATAAATGAACTATTACCATCAAATAGAGAACCTTCTTATTTATAATTATATTCTTATGATACAGATCATGAGTTAGAACATCGAATGCAGTATTCATAAAAAAATTGATCATTTTATGCGCTCATTAGAATTGCAAGAGAAATCATCGACCTATAAATTTTAACTGTTGATGGGGCCAGAATATGAAAGGATATGCATGTGTTTTCCAGTTACAAGAACATTGAATCATGCTCTGTTCTCCTTCAACATTTTGTATCAATTCATTCCTGGAGTTGATTACCTTATTCAATACATTCTGCGCTTTTAACCCAACGTGAGACGAAGAAACTTATACGACAGTCACCGCTAACCGCTTTTGGTCCAAAATCTTTAGAGTTATTTTTTCCAATAAACATAAGTTATATTTATTTAAAAGGTGCCTACTTGCTTTTGTATCAGTCTGGATTTCAATTTTTAAAATTTTTTATTAATATTTTAACTATTTTAATTTTTTTTTTCCTAATGACTTCTTTCTTTTCAACGAAAGTATTAAATATGTAAAAGAGACCAATATATATAAAAGTCTATGGCTTTGAATTTTCAATATATCGATGTGTGAAGAAGTGTTTTAAACACTCAGTCTGTGAGCAACAGACATTTATATACAAGTCACCATTTCCGGAATAGATGTAAATCGGAGTGACTGACATCACTCCGCAATCACAGTACACCAGAGTGAATTAGATCACCCCGAATAGAAAGCACACCGGAGAGAGTGATATCATTCCGGAATAGAAATGCACTAAATGCTGACCACCCTGAAATGAAAGCACATCAGAATAGATGACATCACTCCAGAATTAAAGTACACCAGAGTTACTGGCATCACTCCGGAAAGTAAATTTCCCGGAGTAACTGACATTATTCCGGAATGAAAGTACTCTGACTTGATGATCACTCCAAAATGAAAGTACACCGGAGTGACAGATTTCACTCTGAAATAAAAGTACACCGGAGTGACTAACATCACTCCGGCAACCAAGTACATCAAAGTAGCTGACATCACTCTGGAATGACAAGTACACCGTAGTGAATAACATCACTCTGGAATGGTTGTACATCGGAGTAATGATCACCCCAGATTGGAAGCACACCGGAGTAATCGGCCTCACTCCGAAATGGATATACACCGGATTGAAAGTAAACCGCAATGACTGATCGTAACACCCGGTAATCCCGATGACTATTACGTTATCAGAGGCATGATACATGATATAAATCATGTTCAAGCATGTATATGCTCATGAAATTACTTTTTGGACATTCGATAAATTTCTCGCAGTTTCGATAGGAAATTTGTTCGATGCTCCACTCCGAACAGCCCTTAGTGTTTGGGCTATAACTTCTTCATACGATCTTCTATTTTTATGAATTTTATATATTCTGAAAGCTGAGATCGAGACCTACAACTTCTACATTGTATATTTTTCTGAGTTCGAACCAGAAATAGGTCAAAAATACAGCTCCAAAATTCAGATGAATAGTACTCAAGGACTAATCTAGAGAGTTCTCAAAGTTTTTAAATTTTTTTCATTTAAATCATTTTACAAATATCCCCTAGTATATGAAGGGAACATTATCTAAACATCTCTAGTATTTGAGAAAGAGAGAAACTGTGAGGAAGAGAGAAGAAAGGATAAGAAAGGGAAGCAAGAGATGAAGCCATTTTCGCACCAAAATTAAAAAGAAATCAAATGCAAACCAACTTACAACAAGCTAGGAAGAGGAATAGCAAGCTTGGAAGGCTTGATTGATGAAGAAAATCAAATGAGTTGAGGTAATGAAAATTTGACCCAAAACTTAGATTATGGAGTTTTGAAGATATGATGCTATGCCAGTGTTATTGACATGCTAGGGATTGCATTTAGGTGGAGAATTGGCTAGGAAACTAATTATATTAGGTAATATCCAAATTATGGAAATCCTAGATATTGAGATAAATTAAGGATTATGAGATTAGAGAGTTGCTTTGATGGTGGAATATTGATAAAGCTTGTACGGATGAGAAAGTTCAAGAGGTACTAGTGTGAAGGTCATAGTGTGGGGTATTAGAATTGCATATGGGTATTGCCATTGAACAGTTTGGCTAGGCCCTGAAATCGGGCTAGCATCGGGACGCTCAACCCAGCGTCACAACGCATAATAATCAGAGGCTCATTGCCTTGGGCCTGATCGTATGAGCGTCGCAACGCGTGATAAGTAGATTGATTGTATGGGTGTTGCGATGCAAGATAAAAAAAAGTTTCACTTCATTTCAGCTTCGGCTTAGAATGTTAGAGGCTACCCTAGGGGTCTGTATTAGCACATGTACACACATTACAATATATCACAAGCATGATACACCATGTAGTAATAACAATTACTTGAATTGAGAAACTTAGCATAGTCCTGAAATATGTCCCACAACTATATTCTAACTAAGTCTATCAATCATAGATTTTCAAACATGAACACAATTTTCTTCGACGAAGGGAAGTAATACAAGCAAGATTCCAAATATGTGAATGGACCATTTTCTCAAATTGATTTTACTTATATATTTTTTAATTGAAACTTACTTTTCCGCACTTAGGGCATTAGCCAAGTTTACTTTCAGTTATTTCATAAATAATAATGTTTTGAGAAATATTTAGAAAAAGATGATTTTCATAGCATTACTTTGATGATTTTCGGAGGCATGGGGAAAAACCCACATCAGCTATAACTTGGTACATATATTGGAATTGACGGAATCAAAACGCGTGCACACATAGTTCAGGACTAGGGATGACCGATGCCCCTAGATCCTATATTCAGGGCTAGGGGACATCGAGACGTAACTCCCCTAGACCCTAGATTCAGAGTCAAGATAATAGCATTGATCCACACATCTGGCTCTAGTTCAGTGGCTTGGGGATGGCGAGACAAAATGCCCCAAAACCACTAGTTTAGGAGTATAGGGGACAGTGAGACGTAACGCCCTCATACGTCAGGTTTTTCAGAGATATGGTTTTCAATTTAGGCGTATGGGGGAACGACGAGACGTGATGCCCTCATACTTTAAGTTTTTCAGAGAGATTTTCAGAAAAGACAGTTTTAAGAAAAAGTTTTCAAAACAAACTATTTTATGAGTATCTCAGAGAATTGGCAGACAAAAAGTAGTTTTCAGAAAGGTTTTCCAGAAAGAGAATTATTTTCAAATAAGAAAAGAGATTTCAGAAAAGATGGTTTCTTTGAGATGACTTTGAGTTTAGAATAATGAATTTTCAAAAGGATTTTCAAAAAGAATTTCAGTTTCATTTTTAAATTGTCCACTCACTAGGTCGTTCAAACGATCTAACCCTACTCCCAATTTCTCTATTTTGCAGATATACTCGGAGAACGAGCTCGAGAGGATGGATACTAATGGCAGTCACTAGAGGGTTTGAGTCTACCAGGTCGAGTCAGAGCTGCATTTCAGTCAGAGTTTATGTAAAGTCACACATCATACATGTTGTATAGTAGTGATTATGTACGTATTGTGTTAAGAAGTGTTCACTATCAGAGTTGTGAGGTGAAATATTATTGAGTATATAGTATAAGTAATAAAATGTATTGATGTTGTTGAGTTGCGCAATGGTCTCATGCATGAGTTTATATTTGAGATGAGATTAGTATTAGTCAGAGAGTTAGAGGCTCAGAGTGATAGGTCGGCCTATTCTCTGCCGATAATATCTCCTGGAGGGGGATGTTATAAAGATGGTATCAGAGCATGGTCTAGAGAGTCAGTGACTGCAGTGGGTAGAGTGTTGGGGTCTTGTATACGTAGTATGCCCGGGGTGCTAGTATACGAGGCACAACCTCTCCAATATCTGATCCTCGAGTACGTCCTCAAGTTTTATAGACATGTTAGTAAGAATTTGAAACTATTCGAATATTTTTCCATATGAAAGCAATCATAATCCTTATTCTAGCT